>SKCR01017675.1:0-64242 GCA_019454045.1 Zanthoxylum bungeanum
TATGAACACTTCGTAACCTTTACGAATTATGGCATCGTGCTATGGTTTGGTGTTTCTTTTGAAACACGAATCAGAAACTTTTGATAAATTCAAAGCGTTTCGACACGAAGTAACAGACAGATCGGCTAAAGTATTAAAACCGTCACGGTTAGACCATTGTGGAAAATACTTAAGCAATAAGTTTCTCTATTATATGAAAGAGTTATAGTATTCTTTCACATTGGACTCCTCTCGGAACACCCTCATTTGAATTTTGTCCAAACGAGAAACCGAATTTTGTTAGACATGATAAGGTTAATTAAGAGTCGCTCTGAGCTACCATTTTCCTTCTAGGGATACGCATTAAAAAGTGCAATACTTTTTTGAATAAGGTTCCATGAAAATCTATTTGACAGACTTCATATTAGATATGAACAAGAAAGAAACTGGGTTTTCTAATTCCTGAAGATTTGGGAATGCTAGGCATATGTTTGGATGATACCAAACTAAACTCAAATCGGATAAGTGCCTAATTTGTGGGTTACCCTAGGGTAACCAAGTATAGTACTTATACAACTCACAATAGAACAATTTAATTGTTGCTCTCGCCATGCGGTTTTCCTAAGAGGAATACCCATATGCAGTGGTAAGTGGGAGGAAAGTAAACCTTGATGAAAATCGGAGTAATACTGTTCCAGGCACCGATTCTTTAACGGACACAAACAGTTCATCAGGGATGAAACTGTACCACAATCTTCGAATATACAAGACCGCGTAAGTCGGAGAGAGTCATAAACAACCTGTGAGGTATGGGTTTCTGATCTTACTTACCTCGTAAAGATGTCATCTTATTGAGGAAGACAAACTGACTACGTATGAGGAAGTGATACAAGGTATCGACTCCCTATTATGGCAAAGTGCCATGAAGTCCGAAATGGATTCCAGGTATATCAACCCAATTTAGACATTGGTTGATGTACCGGAAGGCATTGTGCTTATTGGTACTATATAAGTCTTCAAGGAAGACAAACATTGATGGCAACATACCAACGTAGAAAGCTAGGCTTGTAGAGAAAAGGTATCCTTATCAACATTGTGTCGATTACGACGAAACCTTTTATCCGTTGCCATGGTTAAAATCCATTTGGATAATGCTCGCTAATGCTGCATGTTTCATTCATGAAATATGGCAGCTGAACGTCAAATCGCTTTACTTAAACGAAAACCTTTTGGAGGATGTTTACAACATCCTGACGTTTTTTTTCGTACCAAAACAGGCAAACAAGGTTTGCAAGTAAATCGATCCATTTATGGATTGAAGCAAGCATTGCGTTCTTGGAACTATCGTTTTGATGTAATCATAATGGTAATGGTTTAATTAATTCAAAAACGAAAAGGATTCTTGTGTATATAAGAGGGTTAGTGGGAGCACATTGATAGTGATTGTCCTATATAATGATGATATATCATTTCTTGGAAATGACATTCCCATAATACAATCGGTGAAAGCTTGGCTTTCATAAAAATTCTCCATAGAATACTTGGGAGAGATTACCTTTATTCTAGGAATAAAGATCTGCTGGGATAGATCTAAAGGTTGTTGGCACTCTCTGAGAACTCGTACATTGAAATAAATGTACACGACCTGGTGTCTCATATGCTTTGAGCATATGGAGTCACAATCAGGCCAATCCAAGTGATAGTCACTGGATTGATGTTAAGAACATCCTTTAGTATCTTAGATGAATAAATGATGTTTTCTTAAGTTATGGAGAAGGAGAACTTGAAGTGACTAGGTTCACTGCTGTAAGTTTCCAAACCGACAATAACGACTATAAGTCGTAATAACGGTACTATATAGTTTGAATAACGGAACAGTGAGCTAGAAATCTTCCAAGCAAGATACTGTTACCGAATAAACAACAAAAGCGGAATATTGCTGCAGCTGAGGCAACAATAGAAGCACTTTGGATCTATATAATCCTAATTGGATTAGGAGTAGTTCTGTTAGCAGTTGAGCTAGGCTACAACACAGGCTAAAGAATTAATGGTCTCATCAACGATCCAAGTATATACTTCAACTATTCATCTGATTCGTTCGGATTATACATCGTGGCGATGTGATGATCGAATAAATCGCATCAGATGATAACCTTGCAAATCCGCTGACGAAAGTAGTTTTCTCAACAGAAGTTTGGCGAACCGTACATAGTTCAAGTGTAGGACACTTGAGTGATTGGCTATAGGCCAAGTGGGAGATTGTTGGACAATTATGACCCATAACATCACTATTTGTATAGAACATGGTGTTGTTGTACAAATTAACTATGTGATACAGGAAATTGCTCTTTTATCATTTGTAATTAGATTACAGGGATACATAAATGATAAAAGTCCATATGATTAGTTCCGGATTAATAAGATATGAGACAATATTAATCTAAGGTTAATCATTTAATCAAAAAAACATCCATGGTCGTAGTATTATCGAGATTGGACATCGATAATGCCGAATAGACTAGTATTGCACTTGTGCCTGTTTGGGAGCATAACGGCATAGTTCTCATATATTTGGGTATTGGATACTCATGCAAGTGTAATAGGAGGTTTGTGTTTACCGATGGTATGGGAAGGGAACAGCTTCTGCGCTCTGGATAGACCCCTCGGAATTCCATTGGTAGTATGACTAGTGTGTTGGAAGTCCGAATTAGGGTATGTGTATTTAGTCTTAACCTGAGACTTGCATCGCTAGTACTGCGACAATAATATACTTTGGTTTTGGGGGGCGTCCAGGGCTTTAACAGGTTCTGTGTACGCCTCTCTGTGTATATTGAGAATCGTAGTGTAATGGCTGTGATGTCAAGATGGAAGTATCACTTTAGTCATATGGAGATGATGGTCACATAGGATACGGAACTGGCGCTCTCATATGCTGCAGCTATCGGGAAAATATGACTAGGTCATGTTTATCCGATTATAGAGACTAGTTACCAAAGATCCGATATGTGTTTCGTACGTGGCAGACACAATTCCAGCCCCAGGCCTAGCACGTGACATCCGATACTGGATCGCAATACGCAATACTACGTATACTACACCTGATACAGATTATATATTCCTTTAAGAATATTTCTGGAGAATTGGGTATACACATTGCTTTGCTAGAAGCCAACCATGTCTTGTAAATCGGTAAAAACATAGTACTAGGTACATACGTGTTCGGATAGTTCGACGACCGGATTTACTACCAACATATCCAGGGATCTCATGGGTCGCTTCCCGAAGATTCACCGATGACGTATGACTCGCACATAATTAATCTAGGATTAATTATAAGAGAGAGAAAATTAATCTAGGATTAATTACAGAGATATTTTATCTGGGATAAAATATTATTTAAAATAGAGAGAACAATTAATTTGGAATTAATCGATAAAATAATATATTCGATATATTAAACGAAATTAGATTTCGACGCGGAATTAAAATTAGATTTTAATTTGGGCGAAATAGTTAATTTAGAATTAATTCGCTAGTGACGTGAATAGTAATTTTGTTAGGCATAATTATTTAATTAAATTTGATTTAATTACGTCGCAACGGAAAATTCGTTAATTCAGAATTAGCGAACCCGAGCCCGTGAGTGTTTGCGAGCCCACTCGGATTTCGAATCAAGTGGGGCCCACAAGTCACATCACGCATCATATCATTAGTCACTCTTGTGATGCAAGTCACATCAACTTTGAGTGATGTGATGCATGTCACTTGTGAGTGATGTGAGTTGTTGAAAGGCTTTAAATGTCTTGTACCATTTTGGAAAGTGGCAAGTTGTATTAGATTTTTGAAATCCAAAAACAACAAACACAACTTCATCTTCCTCATATCTCTCCTTCACACGGCTTGGAAGCCATTTTTTCTCTCCTTGGCCGAGTGCAACAAAAGCAAACAAATGAAACAATTTGTGGCAAATTTTTTCCAAGTGCTAGCACACTTAAATGAGTCATTCAAAGGTGATAGGGAAACCCATTCATGAGCATGGATCATTCTCAAAGCTTCGAGCTTGAAGAAAAACACAAGGAGGACAACCATGAGGCTTGGCCGAAACTTCAAGGAAGAATATTGTTGTCTTCGCATCGCAAAAGCCGATCAAAGTGAGTATTTCCGCTACTTTACTTTGTGTATTCGCACATTTCATTCGCTTAATAGATCTTGGTTTGACCTAGAAAACCCAACACAATGCTACCTAAGTTATTTCCCAATAAGTAACCTTAATTCTCACTCTAGTTACGAATCATTACATGATGATTCAAGATTAATTTGAGCTACGAACCTAGGAAATACAAGTACTAAGGATAGTTACTTAGTGGAGTGGTAATAGAAAGCTATAAGAAAAGAAGAAAAGATGCATAGAAGCTTAAACACCCAGAGACAGAAAAATAATGACACAGAAAGAAATAGTAAAGTTATAAAGAAACCTACCCAAGAAACCAGAAAGGAAAAGAGAAAGCTAGAAAGAAAAATAGGAAAGATACCTAGATGTTCAAGTAACTAGAGACAGTAAGTGGGAAGGATAAAGAAGTAGATGATAAAGAAAAATTTATAAGAAAAGTAAAAGGATAAGATATAGACAATCTAAGTAATCAGAGGTAGTAAAAAGGCAGAGGTACAAGAAAAAGATGATCAAGGAAACACCAGAACGTGTGGAGGTAAAAAGCACATAGCAAGCCAAAACAAGGGTAAAATGTTGAGTAAACCTGAGTAAAATTTCTTCTTTTCTACTAAGATTTCTTTTCCATTAGAAACTGACACCGGGTCGACCTAATAGCCATAAGCGTCTCTTATAGATAGCAAAGTTTCCCTCGAATGGAAAAATATTCAGAAAAAGAAGCAAAAAAAATATCGGGACTAGTCATTGGAGTTTCCAGTAAACCCAATCTATCGTAAAAGATATAGAAGTTCTGGATACCTAAACCTAGATCCGTGAGCAAGTAAAATGAGAGACGTAAAGAGAAGTGATTGGTTACATTAACCAAAGAAATGGATATAAATAAGATCCGACTTACCAAAACCCTCGCCACCTAGAAATTTCAGAAAGGAAGTTGTCCTGACGAAATCTATTCCATACCTACCTGTAATGACCCATTTATTTTTAGTAAGACGACTTTGAACCCTACTCATTTCGGGTCTAATGGGCCTATTGATAATTAATGGGCCTAAGTGTAGATTAAATGAGTGTCTATTTTCTTCATTAAATCAAGCTTAACTTAAGCTTAAGACCACTAGCAATAATTAAAATGGGTGTAGGCTTAATATATATATATATACACACTTATACTTGGCCCAGTTTGTAAGGCCAAATGTTGTCTAAATTTCTAGAAAATTATTCTAACTTATTGAATTATAAAAAGGATGAAGTAACAAAGAAATTAACAATTTCTTTCTCACTTGGGCGTGAAGTAGAGAAGTTGAAGAATAAGTAATTTCATTTTTCTTTTACAAAATCCTAAGGAGAAAAATCAAGACCTAACCATCACTACACAACCCTAGGAAGAAAAGAAGAAGCTTGGGGAAACCCATTAGAGAAGAAAGGCTTGGATTTAAGGTAAGTAAGACATGACCCTAACTTTGATGCTTTGAGTTTAATGTTTTGATGATAATGGTATGTTGATGATTAGTAGAAATTTGAATAATGATGATTGTTTGATTTAGAAGTTCATGTTTGGGTAAATTTTGATATCTCATATTAGTTAGGGCATTAAGGTGATGGGATTTTGGTGGTGATAAGATGTTGGGGAGTGTTATATGATGGTAATTGATGTGTTGAAATTGTTGTGTTGAAATGAAATGAGATTTGGGGATAACCATGAGAGAAGCAGAAATTTGGTCCTGGAATTGAGGGCGTGTCGCGACGCGAGCTTGACATAAATGAGGCAGAAGCATGCGTATGAGTAACAAGGGTGTGTCGTGATGTAGATGGGACTGGTGTCATGACGCGAACCAAAAAAATCAGAAATTTTTTTCAGAAGTCGTGACGCATAACTAAAGGTCTGAATTTTATTTTACATTTCATTAAGGAATAGAAAATGTTCCAAGGGAGTAATCCAACTAGGTTAAGGAACTTAATTTGATTTCGAACCGTGTTTTAGAACTTATGAATCTAACTCAGTGTATTCCATATAGATACTCATCAGAAGCCGCGTTTGCCCCCAGCGACGTGAAGGGAACTTGACCAGACTTCAAATCTGTGAGTGGATATCTTTCTTATAAATTTATTTATATTACTCGTTTGATTAAGATTTGTTTCAAGACTTATTTTTTTTAAAGCTTTAGGGCATTAGTTTTATTGAATTCTTAGTTACTTCGTATGTAAGATTGTTTTGAAAGCTTTAAGACTTAAAAGCATGAGTTTTATATTGTTTTTAGAGGCATGGGGGAAAAACCCACCTCAGCTCTTACTTATGAAATTGACGGACAGAGATCATGTACACAGGTAGTTCAGGGCTAGGGGAACGGCGATAAGTAATGCCCATGGACCCTAGTTCAAGGTCAGGTAATAGCATGGATTAGCACTACCGGCTCTAGTTTAGTGGCTTGGGGGACGACGATCTGTAACGCCCCAAGACCACTAGTTAGGGGTATGGGGGGACGGTGATACGTAACACCCCAATGCATTAAGTTTTCCACAGTACCAGATATTTTCACAAAAATTTTTTTAGAAAAGGTTTTCTCCAGCTTAAAAGAAAGGAATCAGTTTTCAAATAAAGTTTTCAGAAGTGTTTCAAGGATAAATGATTTTGAACGGTTGTACTAATTTAGTTTCTTGTTTTGTAGCTCCCCTCACTGAGATCCTCTGGACTCATCCCCACCACTTCCTAGTTCTTTACAGGATTCGTCTTTTGGTGAGCCATATGCTATTTTTGGAGACCTTGCTCGAGGACAAGTGTTATGCTGCAGTCACTAGTCATCGGGTCCATCTTTCCAGTTCTCTGTTCATATAGAATGTAGATCTCCAGGATGTCATTTTGTCTTATCATAGACATGTATTTGATGATGTACATATACTATATATATACATTATACACTCTTAGACATCTATATATGCATATATTTGGCTTCATAATCTCGCATTCAAGTTTATTTAAGTTCTTTAGTTTGCATGTGTGATTAAGTAAAACATTGCATAGCATTAAGATAAGTGCAAGCGTTATAGTGCATGAGTTAGAGGCTTAGGCGGCAGTGGAATTTGTTGTTTTCCGGTAACATTCCCGTACTGGGGATGTTACACCACCTTACATAAGTAATAGACTCTATCATGACACAAAGTACCAGTACAAGGACCACGATAACTATCAAGACGTATAGGTTTGCCCCATCATTTTCCAGTTTAGATAAAGACAACCGTAAGAAAACCCGACGAGCGTTTATTCTAAAAACAGAAACGGATATAGAAAACATTAGAAGATAGATCATTCAGAAAGAGACCAAGAAAGCCTCCGAAGTTAGAAAAGAAAGAACCTAGTATAGTATACAAGATAGACCAACCATATTTGAACTCAAAGATTAGGCCAATAGCAATAGAAACCCACGTGAGTTTAAAGAAGACAGACCCATGAGATTGAAGGTACTCAGGACTTAACAAGATTACCAGCACGAACAAATAAAAATTAAATGGCATAAGTTGTAGCCGATAGTAAGAGCAGAGAGCAAACACCTAGAAAATAGTCCATGAGAGTGAACCATCACCAGTCACAGTAGTACAACATAAAGCAATGAGATACGATAGGGAAATACAAAGCAGTAAGAAAGACCAGTATCTATGGTAACATAGATAATAATTAAAAAAAATAAAGACAATGATGCAAATGAAAACCTCTGCATAATTAAAGAAGGTTGTGAAAATCTTAAGACTTAGAGTAATCGGTGCACACCTCAATAGAATGAGTGATGACTATTCTGTTCAATAACTTCGACCCTAGTAAGTATGTGGACACCCAACTAGACCATTGTTGGAATTAAACTGTTAATAGCAACTTATACTTTCAGATATCAAAAGAAATCGTGTATTCACCCCAATTTTGAGCCCAACAAGAAGATGAATAAGTAAAGAAGGACATTGGACAAGATAAACAGATTATGTGACAGCCAAACCCAGAAGCTCAACAGGTACTAGAGAAGAATCAGAAGATTATAATATCTTGAATGAGACGGAGTAGTTTATAGTTACAATAAGTTTAGCTAAATATAGAAGGGATAACCAGATACATAGTAGAGCGGAAAAACTTTCAAGGAAGTAAAGGCTCAAAGGAGTAAGGGAATGAAGTAAGCATCACATAGCAACAAAAGATTAAAGTATCCAACCTATATAAAGTTTCCCACCATACCAGAAAAGAAAAAATTAGTAAGAATGTATTACCCAAGATTAAGATATAGTAGTAATATCATAAATAGTTGTGAATGTGGAGTTTCCAAAGGAGGGGTGACCTGAGAAGGTCAAGGAATCATGATAAAAAAGAAAGCCATGTAACAGAGAAAAATTTAGTAAGGAAGTTTAACAAAGGAAGTATGGTAGGATTTTGAGAGAGTATGAACCTTATGTAAGTTTTAGTAAGAGGTAGTAAAACCAATAGCCAGAGAAAGAGTATGGGTAAAGTTGAAAGATATAGTTCATTTGGTTGTTAACAAAAGAAACTAAGTTGGGAGTTAACACCAGATATGCAGAAAAAAGAGTCTTAAGTTATAGATAAGCGGGATGCACAACTGCAGCATAAGTAACTAGTGAGAACACCGCAACCAGAAAACTCTAGGACAAACCCCACCCTCCCAACCCTCGTCAGACGATAGCAACAAGATGGACCTCGAAGCTCTCCTTAAGACACTCATAGGAACAAATAAATGCTTAATGGAAGAAGACCGGAACATAAAGTCTTTCTATATAGTACAAGAGCAAAATAGAAAAGGAAAATAACTTTATCCAAGAAGAATTAGAAGAGAAGTTGTCTAGTTGGAACGATGAAAAGGTAAAGTATTAGAATACCAGAAATAAGAATACAGAAGAATAACGTTAGACATGGTAAGAGACATGTAAAGATAACATCCTTCCGGTAAGGAAACATTGACATAAATTGCGGAAGTCCCAAGCATAGAATAAAGCAGAAAAGAAGATAGAAGACAAGAAAAATGCCTGGAGATAGGAATTTCCTAGGAAAACGACATTGGAAAAGATATTATATAGATGATGATAAAGGTACACAAATACAAGAATAAACTTTACAAAGTTAAGATTAGTAGTAGTACGAGAAAATAGATTTTATAAATGCTGAAATTATATCTGACAGTAACAAAAGAAAGGTATTGAATACAACCAATGAGTTCCTATGCTCTGTAATAAGAAAAATGTGTAACAAGGAATGGATTTATTGAGGAACAACATGGAGATACCCAAAGGAACTAAAGTGTGAATATAAGAATAACTTAAGAAAGAAACTATAAGAATATGAATGTTAAGAAACAAGATGGTACAAGGAAGGATAATCAGATTTATCTTAGCAACAAATATAAAGATGAAGACAACAAAATCTAGAGGATAAAGCCCATAAGTAATTGAAAGTCAGCAATGAGATATAGACAGTTAAGTCGTCAAACTAATAGAATAAAACCTAGTTCAAACTGAGAAAGTAGAACTGGAAGCGTATTGGGACTAGTGTTTCTGTTTGCAATAAGGAGTATCTTTACATAAAAGAACCCTAACCCTTAGAGAAAAAAATCACCATTTAGCATAAGAAGGCGTTGGATAAGAAAAGATTAAAGATGCACTCAGAAAGACCATTAAGGGAGTTGTAATAAATAAAGGGAGTGAAGAACTTGAGGTATACTTAAGATCAAGCAATATTTAAGAGTGGGTAATAACCTAGCAAGGGAAATAAAAAATGAAAACACGTAATTCATGTAGAACAACTGTAGATAGATCCATATTAGCATGAATGGATCTAAATCATTTGAGATTCAGCAAGTTGGATATACTTTCGTGAAATGAATAGTTATCCAAGAAGTCTTAAGGGAATTATTAAGCCTTTAAAGGAAGAAAGAAATAAGTGAAAGACAAAATAGAGTGTCAGATAGAAAGAAGTAACCCTCAAATACCAGTTTAAGAAAAACAAGAGTTCAGACCTTAAGAAACAAGGGTATATCGTGGTACATTCCCAGAAGTTACAGTAACAAGGTCAGTATTAGAAAGGATTCGAGGACAAATCCTATTTAAGGGGGGAGAATTTATAACGACCAGAACTTTCGGCTACTGTTACATTGAGGGACAAGTGTTATATAATATAAATTATGTTTGAGCATAATACATTCATGGAACGACTTTGGGGATAATTAGTAAATTCCTTGAAATTCCCATACGAAACTGTATTATGTTCCACTCCGAACAGCCCATGGTATTTGGGCCGTAACTTTCTCATAAAAACTTCGATTTTTATGAACTTTATATAGGCGGAAAGCTGAGATCGATACCTACAACGTCTGAGTTGAACATTTTTCTACAATCAAATCAGAAGAAGGTCATAAATTGAGATTTATTTTCTCCTACAGTAAATTTCGTGGATGATATAGAATTGGATGAGGTGGCACCATCTTGGCCATTCATGCCCAATAAAAATCAGCCCATTTTTACTTATAAAAAGGGAACTATTCTCTCATCATCAAGAGTAAAAAAACATTGAGGGAGATAGAGGAAAGCTTTTCATGCCAAATTTCTTTCCATCTCTATTTCTTAAGGCATTTTGAGCCATTCAAGCTTCATTTCCAAGCTTCCTATGCTTCTTCTCCCTTTCTATCTTCTTAATTTTCAGTTTTGAGCAAAAGATTTAAAAGCCCCATTTCGAATATAGCATACCCTAACCATGGGAATTGTTAGAATTGGTATTAATAAGTTGTTGGCATGTGTTTTGATAAGTGTCATGATGATATTAGCATTGAATGAGGTTAATTTGTATATGGTTATGTTGAGGATATTACACTTGGTAATTAATGATTATGGTTTGTGTTTGGGTGGTGATATTAGATGAGTTTTGAAGTTTGAAAGAGTGTTCAAGTGTTGGTGATGCATTGAGTAAACTAGGTAATGAGAAGGAAGTTAGAAACCTGGAAAAACAGTGCGTGTCGTGACCCCAAGGGTTTTGTGTCGCAATGTGTACTGGAAAGTTTGACAGATTTGTTTCTGGATTGAGCGCATCGTGACGCGTAAGGCCTTGCGTCACAAAGCGAAGACCAAAATTTCCCGAAATTGATTTTTATTCATTCTAGATCCACCTAGCGTGTTAGAGGCCACTCTAAGAGACTCGTATTGGTTTGTACTCATATAGTACTTCGCGATATAAGTATGAGATGCTTTGATGTGATAATAAGTGTTTGAATGCAAAACTCAGTGTAATCTCGAAACATATCCATGACTTGTATTCTAACCAAGTTTACTGATTATATATTATCTGCAGGAATCTCAAGTTCATTGACAAAGCGAAATAGTGTCAGCCAGGCTCCAAAATCTATGAGTGGACCTTTCTTTTTAAAGTTTATTTTATTTATATCTTTTGATGCCAGACTTACTTCTTAAATACTTAGCGCGTTAGCCAATTTCACTATTAGTTATATTTTATTAAGCATGTTTTGAGAAATGAATTAGAAAAGAAATGTTTTCAAAATACGATTCTTATGTTTGCCTCTTTCTTTTGCTGACTCGGGAATCAACCCGAAAAGACTAACCCGAACATACGGACTCCCTTTCCACTTTTCTGGTAGGCGCCTCTCAAGGCTTGCTTCTTTATGTTTCCTTGGTTTTCAAGGTATTGGGGGAAAAGCCCACCTTAGTATGTAACTTGATACATATATGGAATTGACGGATGACATGTGCACATATAGAGGACCGGGGGGACGACGATACGTAATGCCCCCAGATCCCTGTTCATGACTAGGTATGATAGATGCCTCTAGATCCTAGATTCAGAGCCTGGAGGGTAGCATAGATTCCTACCCCAAGTTCTAGTTCAGTGGCTTGGGGGATGACGATACGTAACGCCCCCATACGTCAGGTTTTCAGAGACAAAGACTAGTTTTCAGAAACCGTTTTCAGAGATCAGTATTTATAAATAGTTTTCAGAAACATATATTTTAGAAATGAGTTTTTAGCACAGATATTTCGGATATAGATTTTCAGAATCAGATTGAAAAAAAAAAAGACTTCAGAAAATTTTTCCAGGAAGAAAGTTGTTTTAAAGTAATAGAAGAGATTTCTTAAAAGATGATTTAAGATGAAATTGGTTTTAGAACCGTGGAAATTCAAAAGCACTTTTAGTACTACTTTTAAAAATGTACACTCACTTAGATCGTACAATGATGTAACCCCCCACTCGCAGTTTCTTGTTTTGCAGGTATTCCCGGAGGACGAGCTCGATGGGATGGATATTGATGGAAGTCACTAGTAGGTCTTGGTGCACCAGGTCGAGTCAAAGTTCATTTCAGACAGTGTCAGAGAATGTTGTGTAACATATAATAAGTCTAGTATAATATATGCATGTAAAGAGTTATAGATGTTTAATATAAAAGTTAAGATATATAGTGAATTTGAGTATTCAGTCAGTAAAAAGATAAACATTCATGAGATAAAGTTGGGCATCGGTCTCGTGCATGAGTCCATACATAGATAAGAATAACATATGTTAGAAGTCAAAGGCTCAGGGGAATAGTACAACCTATTCCCTGCCGGTATCATTTCCCAGATTGGGGATGTTACAAAGATGACAATGATGATTTTTCCAATCCGTGCTCGGTTGCACGTAAAACGAGGAGAAAAGGTGGTAAATAGTAACATTGGATGAACAGTAGCTCCAATTAAAATTTCTTCGATTCCGGCGCATTCGTGCCCTCGAAATCTCAGTAAGACCTCCCGATAAAATTTCGTTAAATTCAAGTTTTCTGCTAAATATTCTGATGTTTCTAGTAGCTTCGCAGAGTAGAGTATTGATAAAGATTGAATTGTTTTAGTATTAGTATGCTAAATATCAGCATTTGGTTGAATCCGAGTGAAAACAGAACGAGTTTGATCGATATGATAGAATATGCAAGTTTCTGGAAAAGTGGGTTTTTTGTATAAAGATATGTTTTGGTTTTGATGATAGTTATGAGTTATTTATGATATTACGAACATGTTTGGATAAATCCGGGTAGGTTCGGAGGGTTCGCGACCATTTCGTAGCGTTTGTGAAAATATTTTCGGAAGAATTTCCAAAAATGCGTAAACCAAGAATTTCAGATGGGTTAATTTATAATGATGTTATAAGATTACTGGAACTGAAAAAATATAGATCGGACTTTATTTGGTTGTTTCAGAAAAGCCCAAGATTTTATTATAGTTTAGTCGAAAACTCCGTAAGTCGTGTTTCTGACGGTATTTCGCCACTTGTTTTGACATATGTGAATAGGACCTGGAGTGCTCGTGAAGCCAGGTAAGTAACCAATGCAATGAGAACTTAAATTAGTGATTTCGTGTTTGATTATATATATATATATATATATATATATGACTGACATGTTAGGTTAAAAGATGATAGTTAATGTATATTCTTGAGAAAGAAGTTTGAGATTACGTATGGTTAGGATAATCGACTACCACATGTATGAATCTTTGTTATTGATATGACATGAAGTGAAATATGAAATGAACTTAATGTGTATGTGTATGTATGGATGTATGGAAGTGTATGAATCGGTACTAATATTTATCTATATATGTAAATGTATGAGTATGTATATTTTTTTTACTAACATATGAACGCGTATTTGTATATGTACGACATGATTAGATATGTATGATTTGGGTACAAAGGATTGGTAAAGGAAATAAGTTATGACTTTAGAATTTATAATAGTACGTGTAGATGTGCGTCATTGGGATAAGGTTATTATTGATCAATGTATATGATTTAGCGGTATAGAAGTTGAGTTAGTATAGGCTAAAGTCTTTCCCGAGTGATGGAAGTCCGTGATTGATTGGATACTTATATGAATGGTGAATATTGATTGATAATTAAAGAATTTGAAGATTGTAAAGGTCATGGTATCTGAATTCGAAGTAATAAATATATTCATATGTTTGGTATATGTATATAAATGTATGTGTGTAATGATTTTGAATGATTAAGCAATGTTTGTCATGTATATGTTTGGGGTATGAGAAACCGTGTAATGAGTTTATGACACATGACATGGATGCATGTGGGTATGTTTAATTGGTTAATGATTTTGTGGTGTAGTAGCCGAGCGGGTTAGGAAATCTGTTCGGACGACATTCATCTCATACCTATTCTAAATAGGTAATGAGTTTCGTACGAGTATTGTATGTGTGAGCCAGCTCATATGTATGTGCTATCTTGATTGTGTGTTCCTGAATGTCTTGACTATTATATATGTGTGAGTGGAGTACTTATTTTAGAGTTTTAATTATGATTTCAGATACAATTTTGCAGATCACTTGACTAAATTTATTTTCACTTGAAATGTTAATTTTACACAAATTGAGATATATGATTTAAGACTTTTGATAAACTTGGTTTCAGATAAAGGTTTTGATGATGAAAATTATTTCAAAGGAATGATTTTATGATTTTGGAGTCATGGGGGAAAAATCCACCTAAGATATAACTTGATTCAGATATGTAATTGACAGATATCAATAACCAATCCGGAATAACGGTAACCAATCTGGCACATGTGCACACGGGATACAAGACGAGGGATGATAGGTGCCCATAGATCCTGGGTATTGAGCTAGTGGGATAACGGGGTTCTTAGACCCGAATTTCAGAGACAGGTTGGTGGCACTGATAGCATCACCATTTACTGATTTAGTGGCTTGGGGGACGGTGAGAAATAATTGTTGGGGTTTTTAGGGGCAAATCTGGGTAAACGCAGCATAACATTTCTTTTATTTTTCTTGGGTAATTAAAATAACATATTTATTTTAATTACTCAATACTCAATAAAAAAATATAATTTTTACCCAAAAATCACATTTTTCCCTAAATAGCCGAGAGACCCCAAAACTTTACATTTTGATCATTTTAGTCCTAATTTGTCAAATAATCATTTGACTTCCTTTTATCTTTAAAGTAAAGTCAACAATATACACAAATTAATCATTTCCTAACTTTATCATAATAATGGATATTTATATTTTAATTACTTTAATTATTCAACAATTAAATAAATAAATAATTAATTAAATATAAATATCTCAAATATATGTATTATATTTACTTTAAATATCTAAAATACATATATTTATGATATATGTCAAATATCATAATTTGACATTTAATTAATGTGTATTTAATAAAATCAAATATTAAATACAAATACACATTAATTAGGAAATGTAAAAAAGGTCCGTTTGCATGTATCTTTCATTTCACCGTTAAACGATTTATAAATAATCAATATTATTCATAAAAGTTGTCATAGTGCTCTACGAGTATATTTCATTAGTGAGACTCTTTAGGTCAGACATATCCATCACGAAATCTAATTTTGTGTCCATAATCTACCCACCCGTAAATTATGACGAACACAAATAAACTCATTGAACCATACATGTCGAGGTCATTACATACGTATAATCCCTCCGTCACAGGTATCCAGATTATCCCAGAGATATAGATATAAACGTCACATCTCAATAGATATAATCACGTCGACGTCTCTATTAGCAATCTCTTAATAACAGTTATAACTCTCTTCTAGAATCTACCACGAGCCCATGGATTTAACAGACTGCTAATTCCATATTGAATACTTATGCTCTGTACACAGAGTTGACAGATTCTATATTGACACACAGAGGATATCCCGAGGATCCGTCCACACCTAATGGACAGACGGAGGTCTGACCTTAATAGGTCGATGACGTGACTGCCATCAAAGTATGAAGGATATCTCATATATCCACAATGGTATCTCAAGTCAAAGAATCACTATGCTACTCAACCCGAGAAGATTCTTATTGACGTTGGTGTAGAATCTATTAAGAATCTTCGGTGAGTCGTTCAGTGTTTATCCGCTATAAACACCTACCCGTCTATACGAGTCTCCAAGACACATGGTTCATTGAGAAACCATTGGAATCCAATATTCCAGTATACGACATGTAACTGTCTCAACGGGTTTACTTTACTGACCAAATAATGTAAGCCTTGACCAGAAATTGTCTAAAAATGACAATGTCATGATACAACTCAATGTCAGTTGTGACGCTTTTGCAACAATATCATAACTAATCATTCTAAGATTAATGACGTTTTTACCATATATTAAGAAATGTTATATAATAGAAACTGTTTATTTTATTTATAAAAAAATGTTACATAAGTATTTATAGGGAAATATATAAGAAAATTGGCGCTCCGAGCACCAACCCTAACAAATTCTCCCACTTGTTCTAGTGCCATTATCGATTGTATTCAATACCCATCGACTCCACATATTTATCAAACAACTTTGGAGGAATGGCCTTGGTAAGCAGGTCTGCTACATTATATTCACTCGATGATAATATCCCCTCGCGACATAATCTCTCGAATAATGTGGTAATTTCATTCCACATGCTTCGACTTCTGATGCACCCTCGGTTCCTTTACTTGCTTAATGGCTCTAGTATTATCACAATATAACAGAATCAGATTCTCGATACTTGGGACTACTCCCAATTATATGATAAAGTTCCTAACCCATAAAACTTCATTTGCAGTTCTTTTCCTCCATATATTATAAACTTATCCTTAGTACCTTTAAGATAATTGAGGATATGTTTAATGGACATCCAATAGTCATTACCTGGATTGGCCTGATATCTGCTAGTCACACTAACTGCGAAGTTGATATCAGGTCTAGTACATAACATGGCATACATGATGCTGCCCAAACACGAAGTATAAGACTAATTAGGCATTCTAATCTTCTCATCTTCAGTTTGTGGACACATCTTCTTGGAAAGATGTAAGCCATGTCTGAACGATATGTTTGTGGTCATTTATCAAAATTATATCGTTATAGGATCTTATCTATGTATATTGATTGGGATAACCCAATAAGCTTCCTTTCTCTATCTCTATAGAGTTTTATACCTAAGACATAAGAAGCTCACCCATGTCTTTCATGGAGAAATTTTTACAAAGGTAAGCTTTGACGCCTTGTATCATCCCGATATCATTCCCAATGATCGGGATGTCGTAAACATAGAGAATTAAAAATACCACCATACTCCCACTGGCGTTTTTATACACACAGGATTCTTCCGAGTTCTTGAGAAAACCAGACAATTTGATTATCTCGTCGAATCGAAGATTCCAGCTTCGTGAAGTCTGTTTAAGTCCATAAATGGACTTCTTAAGCTTATATATCATGCCCGAGTTCTCGCTGGATGTAAAACCTTTCGGCTGTTCCATATAGATTTCTTCATTAAGAAATCCATTTAGAAAAGCCGTTTTGACATCCATTTTCCAAATCTCGTAATCTTGGTAAGTGGCCATAGACAATAAAATCCTTATAGACTTTAGCATCTTAACTGACGAAAAAGTTTTATCATAGTCGACACCAGGTCGTTGCGTGTAACCTATAGCTATCAGTCAGGCCTTAAAAGTTTCAACCTTTCCGTCAGGCCTGTACTTCCTTTTGTAAACCCATTTACAAACGATAGGAACAATTCCTTCAGGAAGGGGAACCAAGTCCCAAACTTGGTTCTCATGCATTAAGTCTAACTCGGATTTCATGGTGTCTTGCCACTTCACGGAGTCGATGTCCAACATTGATTCTCTATAGGTAAAATGGACAGTCTCTTAAACTAAGAGAACATCAAGAATTTTTTTTTTGGTATCAAATACAAGCGTTCAGGAAGTCTAGATACCCATTGTGACCTACGAAGAGTGTGTGTCGAAGGTTCTTCATCTTCTTGAACTTTAGGTTCCCAGTTGTTTCGTTGGTGTCAGGATGTACTTCATAAAGTTTAACCTGTCTATGATTACCTCATTCAGATAAAAATTCTAACTTTAGAAATTTTTCGAAGCGAGCTACGAACATATTTCGATGTTTGGTATCACAGAACAAATATCCTTTCGTATTTGAAGGATATCTAACAAACCTAAAGTTTTCTCCTCAAGGAAAAAACTTATTCGACTGAGCCACCCTGATGTATGCATGACAACCCTAAACCTTATTATAATTAAGATTTGGTTTCCTACCGATCCATATCTCATACGGAGTTATAGGAACAACTTTGGAAGGATCTTATTCAAAAGATGTACGGCAGTTAAAAGAGCATAACCTCAAAAGTAATAGGGCAAATCTGTAAAACTCAACATAGATCGGACCATATCCAATAATGTCTGATTTCTCCTATCTGACACTTCATTATGTTGTGGAGTACTAGGAGGAGTATATTGAGCAAGAATCTCATTCTCCTTTAAATAATCAGTGAACTCTCCACTCATAAATTCACTGCCTAGATTAGATCAAAGATATTTAATATATTGTCCAGTTTGCATTTCTACTCCGTTTCAGAATTCTTTGAACTTTTCAAAGGTGTCCGATTTATGTTTCATCAGATAAATATAGCAGTACCGTGACACATCATCGATAAAGATAATGAAGTATGAAAAACCACTGTGTACAGTCTGTCTCATAGGACCACATACATCAATATGTATGAGTTCCAATAAGTCAATGGCTCGATGTCCAACGCTCGAAAATGGGGCTTTGGTTATTTTACCCCGAATACAAGATTCATAGGTTTGATAAGGTTCAATGGTGAAATCCGGAATCAAACCATTTCTAACCAACTAGGTTAGGCGTTTCACGCATTTTTGACCTAACCTCATATGTCAAAGTTCAGTATTACTTATTTCGGATAACTTACGTTTATTAATTCCAGTATTCAAAATATCTCGAGAGGTATGAAAATATAATGACCATGCTTTTTTAGACAACAACAATTCTGAATATTATTTCTATCATATAAATATGAAGAACGGTTCTTAATATTTTCATTATGTCCTTCAGTATCAAATACAAAAAGT
Organism: Zanthoxylum bungeanum; assembly: GCA_019454045.1. Classification (NCBI taxonomy): domain Eukaryota; kingdom Viridiplantae; phylum Streptophyta; class Magnoliopsida; order Sapindales; family Rutaceae; genus Zanthoxylum; species Zanthoxylum bungeanum. The sequence goes on from SKCR01017675.1 coordinate 19,098, forward strand.
GACATAATATTCGCCACACATTTTGGCACAAACAAGCAGTTATGCAAAATAAGTCTCCCACTGGGTAGGGGAAACTCGCATAAACCCACTACAACTGCATCCATAGAGTCACCACTCCCGAATCGCAATTGCATCTCCCAAGATTTCAGCCGTCTACTTTCCGTCAGCACCTGCAACGAATTGCAAATTTGAATAGGACAAGCAGAATCTATAATCTAACTAGATGTGACAGCTTCACAAGCTAATGAGATATCAATAACTGGAAAAATAAAAGTATCTGATGTTCGGTTATCTTTCCCTCATGATCTGGGCAAGGTAGTCAGGAAAGTTCCTATTCGAGTGCTCGACCTTCTGGCAGTGATGGCATTTATCTTTAGAAGCTCTCTTGGGCTTCGCTACCTTAGTTTGTGGAGGAACATTGAAACCTTTCTTCTTATTTTCCTTCGTCTTCTTCGCCTTCGACTTGGAGTGAGAAGAAGTGAAAAATGAATTGAGTTTCGAAGGCGAGTCAGCACTCCCTTTTGTAAATCCTCCTCCGCTATGAGAAGCATCCTATGCAACTCACAGTAAGTGTAGTGAATCCCATTCATGTTGAAGTGCATGATAAACTGGCGATACGACGCCGGGAGCGAACCAAGTATGAAACTCCATCCTAGAGTATCATTGAGAGGGAAATCACTGCGCCTCAATTGCTCGATCAAATCGATCAAATGAAACACATGTGTGCTCACAGCTTGTCCCTCTTCAAGTTTATAATGGAATAGTTTCATTGCTACTCTATAAACCACGACATGTTCCTGGTTCATGAACGATTCATGAAGTTGTGTCATCATGCTATAAGCATCATGCATCTCAAAATATTACCTATTCAGTTCAAAAGACAGAGAACTGAGAATAAATGATTTAACCCTTAAATCATCATCTTATAATTTCTGGAATGTCTCAATCTCTTATGGCGATGTATTTTCAGAAATAGCAAGGGGTAATGGACCTTCCAAAATATATCCCGGCTTCTTGGATCTGAGGACAATCCTAAAATCCATATCCCAGTATACAAAGTTCTCAGCTCCCTTAAGCTTATTCGTATCAAGCATACGAGCAAAGGGGTTGTTCGAAGGTGCCGCCATCGCAGATCTATCAAATAGATAGCGAATAAACGGTTAGCAGATAAATCATATTCATATAATATCAAAAGCATTAAATAAATCATGGATTTTTAATCTAAAAATACCCCTCCCATAATTTCACGCAAAACTGTAATCCCCAAACAGAATACATAAAATGCAATAATCGAATCAAATATAAATATGAAAATTGGACCCCATGAATATATTTCAGCTCACAGTTTTGACACGTTCTCGCTTACGTATATTTATTAGGTGGACAACTTATTGTCAATCACTCACCATTGACTCATGGGTTCTGGTCCTGATCGTTTCTTGTTGTGACAGCTTTGACATGTTCACAAGGAGGCGTATCAAGGTTAAACTTCTCAATGATAAATTAAAGATACTTGCGTAACCCTGATAGCTTTGGCACGTTCAGGATTACGCTTTCACTTGAATTTACTTAATATCAAAATATATCTGATATAGATAATTCCTACTGGCTATATCCCACAGATTTGACACGTTCTCAGATATAGTCGTAGATTATTTATCCATAAACGGTATTGACAAGACAGACCAAGTAACATGCATCAAATACATATGAAAAATAAAACTTCATTTACAAATAGGGTTTTTCCGCAAATGATGCTTGTAGACACTTTATTTTTTCATGAGCCCAATGATGAGCCTCGTATGGAGGCACTACCTGAAAAGTTACGGAAATCACGGGAAACGAATGCCGGAAGGAAAAACTCCAAAATTAGCACCTCATTGGATTCAGACTCACTAGCCAGCCTCATATTCGCTCAGTTAGTTTCTGTTTCAAACCTTAACCTCGGCCCAAAACCCCTACAACCCATGAAGGCCCATACAATCCACCATCTACATGCCCAAGCCTTCCCAAATAGCTAAAATCCAATGTAAAACACATGTTAAAATCCCCTTAAATCACTTTCCAATTTAACAAATATTTGAAATCCCATGTTAAAATCCCCATAAATTAATTTCCAATTTAACAAAGATTTGAATTAATCTCATACAATTCACATGATTTGTTTCCTTGTTTGGAGAACATTCCAAACCATTATAAAAAGGGACACCAAATCATCACATTAGGGGAGGCTTTTCGCGTTAACAACTTAGAGAGAAAACCCTACTTCTACTTCATTTTCTTTTTTTTTTAACGTGAGCCACCAACAAACACTAACCAACCAAAAAACACAATCAGTTGAAACAACCAACACAAACTAACAAAACACAAAGCAGCCGAAACAACCAAGACAAACCAACAAAACACTAGCAGCCCTCCACCGAACAATCAAACAACAAAACCAACCACAAACAATAGCCCTCCACCGAACAAAACTACAACAAAACCAACCACAAACAGTAGCCCTCCACTGAACAAAACAACAACAAAACCAGCCCCCAAAGTCAGCAATTACCGTGAAACAACAGACAAAACAGTGACCAACAAAACCAGCCCCCAAAGTCAGCAATTACCGTGAAACAAAAAATAAAACAGTGAGCTATAATCATCGAAATAGTATGCCAAAAACAATGAACAAACTACACCAAAATATAAGGCAAAACAACCAAAACAGCACCCCTAAAAATAGCAAACAGCAGCCAAAACACAGTGAGCAAAAAAATAGCAAACATCAAGCCAAAAACAGCAACCAGAAACAGTAAAACAGCGAGCAAAAATAGTAAAACAGTGAGCAGAAATTGTGAAACAGCAAACTAACAATCCTTCCGGCGACGACCTAACACACTTTCAAGAAACCAACTTAAAAGGTAAGACCTGAGGGCACCCTATTTATTTTTATAGTTCCGAACGCTGCATGCTTGGCTGGACGTGAAATACGTCCAACCGGGTATGTGAAGTCCTACATCAAAGACGGCCAAACTTCTGGTCACATTATTTTCTTCAGCATTATATTATTTATTTGTCTTTCTTAGGCATTCCATTACTTATCTTTTTTTTGTTATTTATTTATTCATCGTTATTTTATTATTTCGCATTTATTTTACTATCTAGCTTTTTGTTTATTTACTTTTATTGTTATGATATTATTTCACAATTAGTACGTTATTCATTTTTTATTTCCACTTATTTGTTCATGTTGGTGATTATCCGCATATGCATTATTATATAATTTCATGCCTATTTTTTTTACACCGCATTAATGTTTATGTGTGTTATTATCCCTTGCGGTATATCGGATGGAAACCAAGATGTAAATTCCGTAGCCGAATTCGAATGGACGGTAGTGCGGTCTGTACTTGGGATACAACTCCACGTACCACTTGGGAAATACTCATATATGCATAATTAACCACCTCTTTGTTTGCTGTTTATTTATTGCCGCTTTTCCCGCTTTTGAATTGTTTATTATAATTTTCGTTATAGCATTTTGTACTTATTCATTTAATATACTTTTATTATTTCTATTAATGTTCATGAGTGTGCAAATGTGTGTTTATTTGAATTATCTTGCATGAACTGCATAAGACTTGGCTATACCATTGTGTGAACCCGTCCATTATACTGGCATAAGTAAGGGACCATTCCGAACACAACGGTTTGAGGTCTTCCCTTGCGAGGGGTGATTGCGGCCTTCAAACTTTTCCCAGTTCACACTGGGTGGCGACTCTTTTATTCTTCGATTTAGTCCCCCGCGGGCTACTCCGTACTCTCTATGGGCTGCGAGCCCAATAGTGTCGGAGTCGCCGAACATCATAGGCATAACGGTAAACCCTGCTTCACTCCTACAGATGGAAAATCCACTGGGGATAGATAATCGGCCCCGAAACAATGCCTTGTAGTGTCCGTGGCTTTGGATTTGGTTACCCAAGTCTCATATATTTTACATACCCTACATACCCCGATGGCTTCATGTATCTTGAAGTCGCTTTCACTCAAGGCGGCAGATCGTTATTTGGCGTCAACACTCGTTGGCACGTACCTTAGGGTATAAAAAAGGGGCGTTCATTTGGTCGCTCGAACCCTTGAGTGGGGAGACCTATTTTTGAGCAACCCTTCGCTGGCGAGAATCTTTATCCATACCCTTATAAGCCCACATATGAACCATAGTTATATGTCCCATATAAGCTACCATTATGCTTGTGTTTGGGCCCATTATCATTTAGATCCATTTGGACCTCTTGTCATATGGTACAGACTTGTTGGGCCATTTAAACTGGGACGAGTTTGTATCTTATGATGGTTAGGCCAAAAGTTTTCAAAATGACGATGGGACACCTTGTGTTTGGGCCCCATATCATTTGAAGTTATTTAGCCACATTATCGCAAAAGTGTAAACCTGTTGGGCCTTTTCAACTGGAACAAGTTTACACCGCGATAACTTGATTGAATGCTTTAAAATGATAATGAGCCCACTTGTATGAAAACCTTAATGGGCTTAGAAGGTCCAAACATGATCCGAATATGCAAAATGCATGAGTCCGATATCCATACTGACTTTCATCCAGGAAGGGTACGCCTTGTTATGGCATATTTGTATACTTTTGGATATCTCCAAGTCCATCCCCACAACCGTGATTACCGATGGCCCAATTCGTCATTTATAGATAATGGCACGATCCCCATAATAGGCTTAGCCAATATTGTAAATGGGCGGTCTTTGTCTTTTACCGATGGAAAGAGATTGAGGTAGCCAAGGTTCACACTTGTAGCGTAGGAGAGAACGATTTTGTGTACCCCACATTAGTGGATAAAATAAGCCATACCTAGGACATAAATGGACTTACCACAAGTATGGGATGAATAAGGTCGGAAAGACATATGCTATTTTGATAACCACATGCATTTCATGCATCGTATGCATACACGCATCATGCTAACTCATTGTCTTAACAACCATCATAGATATCTATTGGGTTAGAGAAGAAGGAAGACTTGTCAAGAAAAGGCTAGTAAGCATTAGTGCGTCACATAGTGAAGGTTCCCGCATGGATCAATTGGAGACCAACATGACCAAAATTACCGAGCAGCTACAAACTTTGAGCAACGCTATGGCCAGTCTGACCGTACCCCGCACAGTAGGAACAAAAAACAATGAGAATGGAAGGCGTAAGGACCCCCCGAATAGGCTGAGTGAAGAAATCCCTATTTTTGACGATGACATGGCTGAGTATGCCGCAAGAAGGATAGCCGGGCCTCAGGAAGAGTTACAGAAACTCATAGAACAAATAGAGTCAGTTACCCGCAAGATGAAGGTAAAACATGAGGACTTGTTAGACTATGATGCAATGACTTTCAAAGAACAGCTACCTCCCCAGTTCAAGATACCTGACATGGCCAAGTTCAACGGAAATGGAGATCCTCGGGTTCATCTCTGACAGTATGTTTCAGTGATGAGTTCAGTGGGTTTGTCAAAGCGCCAGGTACAGAAGATGTTTGGGATGTCACTAGAAGGGGCGCCCGTAGTGTGGTATCATGGCCTGGAAAGAAAGATCATGGATGACTGGAGGGCATTAGAGAAGGCCTTTCTGAACCAATACATCGCGGACCTGTAGATAGACTTGTCGCTTCGTGACCTAGAATACACCAAACAGAAGCTAGAGGAGAGTTTCAAAGATTATGTGGATCGCTGAAGAGGCCTGCTCTTGAAGATACAGACACGACCCTCGGAGAAGGACCAGCTTAAGATGATCATTAAGGGCACCAATCTCTCCATTTATAACAAGCTAAGAAGGATGACATGCATGATTAGTGACTTTCGACAGCAGAGAGAAACTGTCATGGATATCAATGTTGGACAATTATGACCCATAGCGTCACTATTTGTACAGATCATGGTGTTGTTGTACAAATTAACTATGTGAAAAAGGTGATTGCTCTCTTATCATTTGTGATTACATCACCATGATGTATAAATGATAGGAGGTCCCTGTGATTTGTTCCTGGATTGAGAAGATATGAGACAGTACAATCCACGAAGGATAAATCATTAAATATCCCTAGTCAGAGTATTATCGAGATTGGACATCGATAATGCGTAAAAGACTAGTATTACACTTGTGCGCGTTGTGAGGGCACGACGAAATAGTTCTCATATATTTGGGTATAGGATACTCATGCAAGTGTAATAGGAGGTTGTGTTTACCGATGGTATGAGAAATAGCTTCGCTCTGGATAGACCCCCTCAAAATTCCATTGGTAGTATGACTATGTGTCTATGGAATTCTGAAATCAGGGTAGGTGTATTTGGTCTTAACCTGAGACTTGCACCGCTAATACTTGCGACAATCAATATACTTTGGTTTTGGTCGTCCAGGGCTTTAACAGGTTCTGTGTACGCCTCTACTGGGTATATTGAGAATCGTAGTGTGTTGGGTGTGATGTCAAGACGGAAGTATCACTCCAGTCATATGGAGATGATGATCGCGCAGGGATACAGAACTGGTTCTCTAAAGGGTTGCAACCATCGGGATAATATGACTTGGTCATGATTATCCGATAATAAATAGACTAGTTGCTCGTGATCCAATATATGCTTCGTACGGGGCAGACACTATACCAGCCCCAGGCCTTGCATATGATCATCCGATATTGGATCGAAATACGCAATACTACGTATACTACGCCTGATATAGATCACATATTCCTATAAGGATATTTCTGGAGAATTGGGTAGGCATGGCACTTTGCTAGAAGCCAAACTTGTCTTGTAAATCCGTACAAACGTAGTACTAGGTACTTAATTGTTCGGATAGTCTGACAACCGAATTTACTGCCAACATATCCGGGGATCTCATGGGTCGCTTCCCGAAGATTCACCGATGATGTATGACTCACACTTTATTAATCTGGGATTAATTAGATGAGAGAGAAAATTAATATGGGATTAATTACAGAGATATTTTATCTGGGATAAAATATTATATTAAGGAGAGATAACGATTAATTTGGAATTAATCAATAAAATTAATATATTCGATATATTAAACGAAATTGGATTTCGACGCGGAATTAAAATTAGATTTTAATTCGGGCGAACGAGTTAATTTAGAATTAATTCGTTAGCAACATGAATAGTGATTTTGCTAGGCGTAATCATTTAATTACGTCGCAACGGAAAATTCGTTAATTTGGAATTAGTGAACCCGAGCCCGAAAATGTCTGCGAGTGCATTCGCATTTCGAATTCGAGTGCGGCACGTAAGTCACATCAAGCGTCAAATCGCTAGTCGCATCTAGCATCACATCATTCATCAATCAAGTGATGAATGTCTTTCACTTTGAGTGATTGACACCAGTCACTATTCATTGATTGATGGGAGTTGATGTTGGTAGTTGGCAAGCCTTTATTGGTTTGACTTTTTTGAAAAAGAAAAATTTGGTATATGTTTATATGTTTTTTGAAAAAAAATATCTAATACAATTTTACAACAACCAAACACTCTCTTTTTTTTCTTCTCTACATCTCACGCCCAAAGTGGGCTGTATTTCTTCCTTCACTGTTTTACCGTGAATGGCAAGGAGAATTAGGGCAATTTTTGTGGCAAAAATTGCCAAGTGCTAGCACACCATTGGAGACATGCGAAGGTGATAGGGAACTAACTTCGTGAGCATGGATCACCACCCAAAAGCTTGGAGCTTGGAGCATAGAGAAAGCTGTATATGAGGACTGCATTTCAGTGGACTGCCGAGCTTGACAGAGGGCAGAAAATGGATTTTTGTTGTCCACTGCATCGCTCAACCACTCGATGTAAGTATTCTGCAACTTCCTCGATTGTATTCATACATGTTTTTATGCTTGTAATTCGATCTTTGGGACCGTAGAACTCCAACAATGGTATCAGAGCGGAGTAAAAGCATGAAATTTGACTTAGGGTTAAAATTTGGGTAAAATGTATTTGAGCATGATTTTATTTAATTGGATGATTCAGTATGCTTAAATGTGTTTTAATTAAATATTGATTGGATCAATTTGATGAAATGATGTTTGGAACAATTTTGCCCAAATTTCTTAGCTTGGCCGAGAATGTGAAGAACCCTAAATGTCTTGGATTTTGATTTTTTGATTCATTGGATGAGTCGGAATCATGTTGGGAATATTGATTTAATGTTGAATTGGATTTAATTGGATTGAATTTGATTTGGACATAAAATCCCCTCCATTGCCGAGACTTGAAGAAACATGAAAGGGTTTGATTTTTTGATAAAATGTGTTGGACATGTTTTGTTGATGATAAGCATGATTAATTGTACAAATTTGTGTTTTGGAAATATTGATTTGGGTAATTAATTGTGTAATACACTTTAGTTTAATTAAATATGAAATTTGGAATTTTTGTGTTTAATTAAATGGGCTTAAATTGGATTTGGGCTTTAAATGTTGTTAATGGGCTTATTGGGCTTGGTTGTACCAAGTTAAGTTTAGGCTAAATTGGTTGGATCCGATTGGGCCCAAAACCGCTTCCATAAAGCCCAAATGCCACTAATGGACCTTTAATTATTTAATTGAGCCTAATGGGCCTAAATCGATTTCTAGGCTTATGGGGTAATTCCTTGATTGGGCTTTTGTTGCCGAAGCCCACGCCTTAAAAGAAATTAATTGAAAGCCTATTGGACTTTAATTAAATTAACGTTGGATGTTAATCGGGCTTTAAGACCCGTAACGATTAAATTTGGAATTTAAGTCGTAATGGTTCGTTAATAAAGTGTAGTATTTAATTTGGAATTAAATAGTGGATTAGTATTAAATACATATTAAATTGGATTTAATGTTGTAGTTTAATTTAATTCAAGAATTCGTACTTTGAGTACTTATTCGCAAAACGAGTTTGACTCGCGTAAAATCAAATCGTTGTTTGAACATTGGATGGTCATTAATTATCAGTTTAATTAATTTGATTAGATTGATTGATAGTATGCATGTGTAAATACATGGTTGCGATGCATGAATAATGTATATCGGATGGATATTAGATGGGTGGGGCAATTTTAGAAATTATTGTAATAAATTTGGAATTTATTAATTGGACCTGTGTGTCCAGCCTATTACCTCATTACTCCTTAGAAATGGTTGATGATTTTGTTGTGTAGTAGCCGAGCGGGTTAGGAAATCTGTTCGGACAACATTCATCGCATACCTATTCTAAATAAGTAATGAGTTCCGTACGAGTATTGTATGTGTTAGCCAGCTCATATGTATGTGTTGTCTTGATTGTGTGTTTCTGGATGCCTTGACTATTGTGTATGTGTGAGTGTAGTACTTATTTCAGAGTTTTAATTATGATTTCAGATACGATTTTGCAGATCACTTGACTAAATTGATTTTCACTTGAAATGTTGATTTTACTCGAATTGAGACATATGATTTAAGCCTTTTGATAAAGCTTAGTTTCAGATAAAGGCTTTGATGATGAAAATTATTTAAAAGGAATGATTTTATGATTTTGGAGGCATGAGGGAAAAACTCACCTCAGATGTAACTTGATTCAAATATAAAATTGACAGATATCGGTAATCAATCCAGAATAACTGTAACCAATCAGATACATGTGCACACTTGATACAAGACAAGGGATGACAAGTGCCCCTAGATCTTGGGTATTGGGATAGTGGGATAGCGAGGCCCCTAGACCCGAATTTCAGAGACAGGTTGGTGGCACTGATAGCACCACTGTTTAGTGGTTTAGTGGCTTGGGGGATGGCGAGACTTAACGCCCCGATACCACATGATTATGTACATGATGATAGATGATATTTCTGATGATGACACATATGTTTTCATAACTTTTTTACAGAAATTTTGAAAGGAAAAACTTGGATTTGACTATTGTGAACTCATAAAGTTATTGCATTGATTTTGAGTATTTACAGAAAAGCTAAGAGTTTTACATATAGAAAATATTTTTCTAAAATGTTTTATAGAAAAAGATGTGTTTTCAAATAAGAAAAGAGATTTCTGAAAAGATAGTTTTCATAGACATTTTATTTGGATTGCCGATTTGATGATATTTAAAAAATGGATAATTGTGATAAAAGTATATGTGTATGACCTCATGTTTCATGTGATTGAAGTATATTTGATATCAAATGATATACTTTATAGAATTCATGATTTGCTTTGTATGTTTTGGATATTAGCTATTAGAATAGTATTGTAACATCCCCAATCTGGTAGATGCTACCGGCAGGGAATAGACCGTACTATCCCCCTAAGCCTCTGACCTTCTAATAATATTGAACTCATCTTACATAATAACTCATGCAAGGGACTGATGCCCAACTCAACATCAAGATTTCATAATTCTTTATAGACTAAATACTCAAATTCACTTTATAACTCAACTTTAGAAATAACTATTATAAGGCCTTACATGAATATTCTTTACTAACAACAATATGATGCATGATCTTTATTGACACTGACTTGACTGAACTCTGACTCAACTTGGTGGAATCAACACCCCAGTGACTGCCTTCAGTATCCACCATCTCGAGCTCATCCTCCGGTATTCCTGTGAAACAAAGAAATTGGGAGGGTGGTTAGACCGTTATACGATCTAAGTGAGTAGACGAAAGCTGAAATATAGTTATATAAACATTTGGATTCTAAACCAGAATTCAAAAATAACTTTATACAAAAACTCTTTTCTGAAGATCCTTGTATGAAATTTCATTTATAAAACTTATCTTTTCTGAAATATGCTTTTGAAAGTCTGGTTTTGTAAACTTATATCTGAAAGATCTATTCTGAATTTTTTTTATAAAATGTCTGCTTTTTGAAAACTGTTTCCAAAATCTGATCTCTGAAAACTATTTTCTGAAAACCTAATAACTGAAAATTGATCTGTCTTAGAAAAACTTGACGTATGGGGCGTTACATATCGCCATCCTCCCGTACACCTAACTAGAGTCGGGAGTGCAAATCCATAACTTTGGGGCGTTACATATCGCCGTCCCCTAAAACATGCAACTCCTGTCTCTGAAACTAGTGGTCTTGGGGCGTTATGTATCGCCGTCCCCCAAGCCACTGAACTAGAACTGGGGGTGCTAATCAATGCTACCCTCCAAGCTCTGAAACTAAGATCTAAGGGCATCTGTCATCTCTAGTCCTGAACTAGGATCTGGTGGCGTTACGTATCACTATCCCCCCAGTCCTCTACATGTGCACATGTGATGTCCGTCAATTCCATATATGAATAAAGTTACATACTGAGGTGGCTTTTTCCCCCAGTCCTCGAAAAACCATAAAACTCATACTCTGAAAACATTTATTTTTCAAACATAACTTAGATCATATACTTTCATGAAATATCTATAATAAAATGATCTAATGCCCTAAAGCGTAAAAATAAGTCTGTTAAGAAAATAACAAAATGAAATGTCAATTTAAAATAGAAGTATCCACTCACAGATTTTAGAATTTGGCTGGCACTGAATCCCCTCATCGAAGAAGATTGTGGTCCCTGTGGATAATCTATGATCATAAACTTGATTAGCATTTACGTTATAAAATGAGCTTCGGAACTTAGCTAAGTTTATCAATACACTAATATGTTTTATCTACAAGGCTTATCTTGCTTATGTCTCGATGTAAGGTATATATACGAACTGATACTAGACCTATAAGTTAGTCTTTAACATTCAAAGGTAGAACTGGGATGATTTACAATTGATTTGGGAATGATTTGTGCCACGCGTCGCGACGTAAATCCTTGTGCGTCGCGACGCGCAACATCTAGAAACGTGCTACCATTTTTCCCTTGCGCTTCGCGATGCACAGTCTTTTAATGTTGTGACACGAATCTGTTTTCTGGGATTCTGTTCCTTCTTCTTCAAATCTAACTCACCCAAATGTAATCCCTAACATTCCCATACTAAAAACCAATACACAAAACATCATCATACATTAACTTCACATATTTTAATTAAAGTTTACATCCTCAACACTTCATTAATCGCATCATTCTCACTCTTAGTTTAAACCCTTCGAATTTATCAAACTTGGGTACTTATGCTACAACCAATTTCTTTACTTATCAATCAACAATAAACAACCCTTAGCATGCTAACATCTCTATTTTATCATCAAACTTCCAAAATCCCAAAAATTAAATTTTGGGTAAAGTTGGTCTTACCTATTCTCTTATGAATTCTCTCATCTTTCAAGGATGCCATGCTCAACTTTGCTTCTTCTTCCTTCTTTTCCTTCTTCTTTTTTCTTCTTCCTTTTCTTCTTCATCTTCTTCCTCTCATTCTTTTTTCTCTTCTTCTTCGTTTCTTCTAAGTTTTTCTTTCTCCTCTTGTTTTTTTTAGGGAGACATGAATATTATTTCTTTTTATTATTGGCCACTTAAAATAAGTAAATGTGTAGAATTTTGAAGAAACTTGTAGAATTTACTAGAATGCCCTCGGTATTATTCATCTGAATTTGTGATATGCATTTTTAGCCTATTTATGGTTCGAATTTGGAAACATGTTCAACGCAAAAGTTGTAGGTCTCGATCTCAGGTTTCCGAAGATATAAAATTCATAAACATCAGAGTTTTTATGAGAAAGTTACGGCCCAAATATCATGAGTTGTCAATAATAGAACATCGTAGAATTTCGTATCGGAATTTCAAAGAATCTACCGATTATTCCCAGAGTCATCCCATGAGTGTATTTATGTCCCAACATATTTTATATTATGTTACCTTCGTCCCGTAATACCACGGTACTACTACGTAACAATATTAGAGACTACCGGCCATTACAAATTATCCCCCCTTAAATAGGATTCATCCTCGAATCCTCTTTAAACTTTGGATTTTATCATAGACCACAGGATTTATGGGTTCCTTATAAACTATCAGCTTTAACTGACTATATACCCATCTCATTTTCATCCATTGTATTATATTGTTTCCCAACGATTTTCTGTTTGCTATCGCTTCACCCCATGATAATGTGATGATAATACTGAACCTAAAATGTCTTGACTTGGGAGTTATAACTAGAGTTGTACACTAACTTGTTTGTGTGAACTCTTATTTTGCTGTAACTATTTTGTATCATTGGGGCTTCTATTTGGCTTAACAATGAAATTCTTTGTCTGGCTGATAACTCTCCACTAGACTAGTAAGTAAATGATATTTTCTATTTTTCTTAATATCTAACTCATGCATCACACCTTTTTGTCATACTTAGGTAAAATGCTTCAGAATTCATGGTTCCGGTGAATATCCCTTAAGTTCTTTACTGAGAGAACCTACCTCATTTTTGTTTCATAGGATCTTCGCTAGATATCCTAGACTATCTTATTTCCGAACCTCTAATTATGCTCAACCTTCTTCGTCCCCAAGGAAATCCTTTTCTATAGATCTTCAATTATATTTAACAATTACTTGAGTTGAACAAGTTCTCCTTAGCTAGTACCGTTGACTCTCACTAGAGATTCTGGTGTCTCATGGTTAGGCTCCCCATACTCATTTTCCGAAATCGATAAGTTTACATAAGTAGTCATTGTCATTATTAACAATGCTTGTACTCGATACTCCTAAAGTTGCACTTGTTTAACTTGATCTTAACATTCTTTCTCATATCTTAGCTACTTAACTCTCTGTATTCTCCTTCCCAATCTTCAACTGCTTATGGTATCGTTTAGGGCTTCTTAACTTATTGATACTGTTTACCGATGATGATTGTACTAAAAAAATATTGCTTCAAGGTAGTTTTCTAGTGGTCCTCCTTAATTGCTACAGATTCAAGCTTAATTGTATGCATCTTGGTGCTTAAACCGCATTCCCTGTTATTAACATCACACTGACGTTTTTGGCCTGCTAAAGTCCATTTCCTTTTTGTACTTGCCCTCATTGTTACTGTAAATCTGGTTGTTGTTCTTTCACATCCAACTCGTTTTCTATACCTGATTGCATGCTAGGATACATTCTCTTTATTGTTTTCCAGTAATAAACTTATTTTCTCGGTTCTATATTATACTACACTTCTGCCAATACTTACTTAGTATTTTCTCATATTGTCGTTGGGCCATGAAAGTTTTACTCCCAAACATTGTGCTTGCTGACCTTTTCATATACTCTTATGTTTTGTTCTGTAACCGAAACTTCTAAGGTCTATATCTCTGTCACCTTATCCGAAGGATATTAGCTCTCACATATCTCTAGTCATGCTTAACGTTGTTCTCTTACATCTTTATCACTACTTAACTAGTTCTTCCCCTCTTCATTGTTTTATCTAATAACTTCTCTTCTAGATCTATCACTCAAAGCTATTTCCTTTTCTATTCTATTCTGGTACTGTATCCAAAGGTTTTATGTTTCGGTCTTTAATCACTATAATTTCACTTGTTTATGGAGTATCATAAGGTAGCCCTTAAGATCCATCTCTGCTACTGTTGTCTAACGAGGGTTGGGAGGGTAGGTTTTTGTCCTGGGGTTTTTCGGTGGTGGTGTTCTCACTAGCTATACGTGCTACAGTTCCTTATACTGCTCATCTATAAGCTTATGACTCTGTTGTTTACATGTCTAGTGTTGGCTTCCTCACTAGGGTACTACTACTATGAAATATCTGAATTTCATGTTTCAATTTTACTACTAATTCGTATTCCAATTATCGATGATACCACCTCTTACTGTGAACCTCCGTATGGTTCATACTCTCTTATTCTTCCATACTAAGTTTTGCTCTAGTACTTGACTTTCCTACTCATCTTAGTTCCTTGAACTCCTTATATCTTTATTTCCCTGGAAACTCCATCAACTTTGATTGCTTAAAGACATCTCTACTAAGTTTTTTGGTTCTGGGGCTACTATTTTCCTAGTCTTTCCTTCTCAATACCATGAAACTCTTTATAAGTTGTTCACTATATTCCTGAGAGTCATTCTCCCTAGTGTCTTTATATTTCTAAATCTTTACTTCTTTAAGGGCTCATTATTTCAACGGTGGCTTCCAGACTTAGCTCATCTTACTATGGTTTCGTACTATCCTATCTCATGCTTCTTATATATGTTTCATTAGACTCAACGATTTGGCTGTTTAGCCATCTCGTGATTCATCTAATCTGTCAATTGCTATTCTTTACTGATCTTTCTCTTTACTAGGCTATAAGTTGTGGAGTGTGCATATACATTCCATGGTAATCCGTGGATACGCATTCTGTCTAACACTTAAGCTCGGTGATATTCTGGTTAGATATCTATATTTAACGCATTATGTTAACTTTATGCCTGAATGTTCTGAATTTTCTTGTTACTTATCGCATTCCTCTTAATTACTTATGTATCTTAACTTTTGGTTCTAAGTTGTGCTGCCAATGCTAGTAGTGACTCATTCTCCTGGTTACTTCCTAGATCTCGGCTCTCTACTCTTGCTATAGGCTGCAACTTTACCATCTAATCTCACTGTTCTTACTGGTACTTTTGTCCTTTTAACACCAGATAGGCAGATAAGAGAGTGAGAATATAGAAACCAGGAAACTCCAAGATAAACCCTACCCTCGCAGCCCTCGTCAGAAAACAGCAACAAAGATGAACCTCGATGTTCACCTCGAGATACTCCTACTAAATACATGTAGAGATGATTTCCTTCTAGTAAGGAAACAGATACATAGATCATGAAAAATTTGAGTATAGAAGAAGATCAGAAGAGAAGTCAATAAGGTCAATAAGTCAAGGTTTAACATAGGATTTATCGAGGTTTGGCGACAATAGGAGAGAATATTGAGTAAGCAATGACAAAAGGGCGTAACAACAAGATTTCTCAGCATTGAAATGAAACTAAAGTTCCATTACATTTTAGTTCACATAATCAAGATGAAGTAACTAACCAGATTGACCTCATTAGTACAAAATCAATTCAGTAGATAACACTAGTGAGCAAGAGGTACATGAAGAATCTGACCTTGTATTATGAAGTGCTAAGCTCCACAGATAGTCAGAGATATGAGAGCTTGAAAGAACAGAACCTTTAAGTAGTTGAAGCTTAATGAGAAAATATAAAGTTAAATAGTTAAATTATGAAGATGAATACTGGCTTATGATGTGTAAGCAGCACTAAGGGAATATACAGACAAGTAATTTTGGGCATAGTTAGAAGTTTAAAAATGAGATTTCTATAAGGCATAACAATAGTTGTAATTTGGCGGCAATATTAAATATGCAGCAAGAATTTTACGAAACAATAACTAGCAATTACCATTCAATCAAGAATTCATGAGGTTATGCATGAAACAGATATTAAGATTAGGAGAAGAGCAATGCATATTTATTAGCTAGAGAATGAACGGTCAGTTTGACGAAGGTTTTGGTTGCTAACTAATAATGGAACTAAGATAATATGAAATAGTTTACCGTAAAGTAAAGTCCATGCAGACAGAAATAGAGTATAATCTTCGTTATGACTTCTAAGGCATATCATTCAAATCCAGCATGATAGTTCTATTATCCTAGGGTATGACGACATCATATGGAAATTCATCGGAAGTTGTGATATAAATGATGAAGTGAAGTAGAGAATGAATATGTAGACGGTAAAAAGTTGGTGACTTAAGAAATAGCGTGTAAATTATGTAAAATGTGATAAGATGTTCATTATTAAGAATTTCAGATCTAGACAGACTCTAGAATTCCAGTTTTAAAGAGGATTCGAGGACGAATCCTATTTAAGAAGGGGAGAATTTGTAACATCCGGCGACCCCGGTAACTTATATGTTACCAAAGACTGATGCTATTATGGTTCAGAGTCATAATACTTGATATAAATTATGTTCGAGCAATTACGTGCTCATAAAATGACATTTAGGACATTCGGTAAATTCTTTGAAATTCCGATGCGATAGTTAGCTTGCGTCACATCCCAAATAGCCTTTAGTAATCGGGCCGCAACGTTTTCATATGATCTTTGATTTTTATGAACTTTATATCATCATAAATCTAAGACCGAGACCTACAACATTTACGTTGAACATTTTCCAAAATTCGAATCAGAAGTAGGTTAAAAACCATGAATACCAAAGCTGCTATAGTAAATTCAGAAATAAGCTAGAATATTGTGATGTGGCAAAATGTGGACCATTCATTTTCAAACAAAAAATCAGCTCTTGCTCTATAAATAGAGCACTATTCATTCATCCCCTTTCCAAGCCAAAAACTTGAAGGGGCATTTAGGAAGCTTTTCCATTTTCTCTTATTCTCATGCCACTTTTGGAGTAAATGGTGATGTTTCCAAGCATATCCCATGACAAGTAAGCTCTCTATTCCATTTTCTTCCTTCTAATTTTAGTTTTAAGCTTGAATTACAAAAGCCCCAATTCGCACCTTGCTTTACCCTAGCAAAGAGAATTGCATATTTGGCATTGGTAAAGTTAGTAGTATGCATTTTGAGAAGTGTTTTGAAAATATAAACTTGTGGTGAGGCTTATATGTGTATGAATATTATTAGAAAATTATGTTTGTTGATGTAATGATTCTTGATGATGGCTTATGTTGGGTTAATAGGGTGAGATGGATTTTGAGAAATGTTGAAGATTAGAGGATTACATATGTGATAGTATTAGTATTGGATGAGGTCTATAAATATATTATGTGTTGGGGGTTTGTTTTGTGATTGCATGATATTTAGAATAAATGAGTTTGTTTTTGTTTAAGTTGGAAATCTAAAATTGCATATTAAATTAGGAAATTAAGCGTGTTTCATAGGTTATGAAGATTTCTTATAATATTACAAATTCTGTTGGGGTCATTAGATTGGAAGAATTAAATGAGAAGGTGAAATAAGAAAGTTAAGTAACGGTGATGGGTTAGGATGCTTTCCAGACAGACCGTAAAGATTTTTTTGTAAGTCCCATTTATGATGTCTGATTGATGAAGCATAAATTTCTGGATAAACTAGACATATAAGGTAGTAACATATCCAAAATTTAGAATTTTTGGACTTAAGATGAGACCGAACTGAATTTTTGAAGTTAGGCTATCTGCTGCCCATGTGCCCAGTTTTTCCAGTTGCACAGCCCCTGAACTTCAGTCCATAAGTTGAGTTCTAGGAATTTAAATCACGATCCATAAAAGTAAACATAAAATAGACACGTAATCGAGTATTCTATTAAAATTTCAATCCCAAATTCAACCCCGATTAAGCGCACTGAATTTTCAAAATTAATATTGGTGCACTGAAATTTTCTGGAAAGAGGGCATAATATGGAGTTTTGCGAAGTAGCTTGTGAGATCCTCGAACGAAAGTAGTAAAAATTATTAGACCACCCTAAAATATTAGTAACATAATGAGGATGAGTTATCATGAATAACGAATATATTTTGTTAAGTAAGGATATAATTCGCAACTTTGGTACTAACGAATTTTGCTAATTCTAGATTATCATCAGGAGATTCAGTTCCGCAACTATCGCAAGGCGTCACCAGCAAGTTCCGAATCAGTGAGTGGACACACTTTTTCTTAAATTGATTTTACATTATGATTGTTTTAAATATCAGACTTATATTTTCCCCATTTAGGGCTTTAGCCAACCTTGTTTTGCATTATATTATAATTAAGCATGTTCCGAGAAATGTTTTAGAAACAAATATTTTTAAAAGCATGGTTTTATGTTTTCGAGGCATGGTGGAAAAACCCACCTGAGTATGTAACTTGATTCAGATATGGAATCAACGGAGAGCACATGTGCACATGTAGAGTACTGGGGGGTGGCGATACGTAATGCCCCCATATCCTAGTTTATTACTGGGGATGACAGATGCCCCTAGATCCTATATTCAGAGTTTGGAGGGTAGTATAGATCTGCACCCCAGTTCTAGTTCAGTGGCTTAGGGGACGGCGATACGTAACGCCCCAAGACCACTAGTTTCAAGAACATGTACTGGCATGCTTTGGGGGACGACGATACGTAATGCCTCAATGTCATAGATTTGCATTGTAATCTTTTAGTGGCGAATTTTCACTAAAACATTACATTTAGTGGCGAAAAATATATTTTTAGTGGGGAAATATTTTCCCCACTAATTAATAAAAAAAATTTGCCTCCCATTATTTCATTTTTAGTCATTTTCGCGGCACCAAATTTACAATTGAAAACAAAGAAATTTGTTTCATTTTTTTTCTTCATAAAAAGTTGCTGCCAATTAAACTTCAATTCTTCTCATTCTTCCAGACATAAAACTCCATTCTTCTTATTCTTCTCATCGGTTTAGAGACCGAAAAGAAAGCAATTTTGTTTCATTTTTTTTCTTCATAAAAAATTGGTGCCAATTAAACTACCATTCTTCTCATTCTTCCAGTCCCAAAACTTCCATTCTTCTCATTTTCCTCATCGGTTTACAGACCCAAAATTGCATTTTTTTCAAATTACAAACCCAAATCTTCCATTCTTTTCATCGGTCATCAAAGTTACCCCTAACACTTGCAACCCTAAAAATTTGATTTTTCTTATCATCATCACTTCAGCTCTGCTGCTCGCCTGCCCCCCAGTAGATGTTGCTGCTTATCATCGTTCAAACTTGAAATTGGTGTTGAGGATATCATAAAGGTAAAGTTTTTTTGCCCCTATATTTATAATTTTGAATTTTTATTTTAAAGGCAACACTTGTATTTTGATTTCATAAACTTGAGCTGTTGATTGAGAATAAGGACATTTACCGGTTCAGTTACCTCTGAGGAAGAGGTTTACAGGACTACTAGTCTTAATGTGAGAAAAAAAATTGATAAGAAAATGAAATTTTTAGTTATAATTGAGTAGATTTTATTTGTCTTCATAATGCGGTTGTTTATTTCTAGCTTAACTGTGACTAAATTGTAAAAATGCGTGATATGGGGTTTAGAGTTGTGGAAATGGTGTGTCTTAGTACTGGTGATTTTTTATGGTCGATTGTTTACCTAGTGGTTTATGAATGTTTTGATTTTTCTGATTGAAAGGAACTTTTTGCTTAAGAAGGTTATGTATTTTGTTCATGGATTGAAGAAGAGTGTCGGGTTTTTTGTTTGGTTATGCTTGGTTCTTTTAGCTTGGGGTTTGTTGTTTGATAGTGGAGTTAAAGAGATTAGTAGAAACTACCAAGGCTCAAAATTATATAATTAGGGCTCTTGCTTCTTTTCTCATTGGGGCTGCTATTTGACTTATAAAGATGTTTCTAGTTAAGTTACTAGCTTCTTCTTTACGATATAGTAGATTCTTTGATAGGATTCAAGAATCAATCTATCATCAATACATTCTTCGGATTCTTTCAGGCCCTCCATTAATAGATATGGGAAAGAAAAAGCTATGCTCTATAGCCCTCCATTCGTTGGAAATTTGATTTTAAACAAATTTCACTATAATACTCCAAGACCATTAAAAGCATATGAAATAGTTTTTGTTGGTTTTTCTTTCAAAGTTAGCTCATTCTCTGGATCTATAATTGGAAAAAGTATTGTAGCTGAGAAGGTATGCATTTCTTGTTATGTGCATTTGTTTGGTTTCTATTTTCAGAGTGTTATAATCATATATGATATTGCATGTTTATTTGGTGAATTCAAATTAGGATATTACAAAGGAAGCCAAATAAGGTGTTTCACGATGAATAAAGAGTGGGTTAATCATAAAATTATAAAAGATAGGCGAAATCCGGAATATAAAAATGGTATTAATGAGTTTCTTAATTTTGCATTTAAAAGGGTAGGAAGCAATGGAAAAATAAGATGTCCAGGCTACAACTGTTTGAATTGTACTTTCCATGATAGAGATGTGGTTTTCACTCATTTGATTGTTTATGGGATATTAAAAGACTATAAAATTTGGTCTTTGCATAGAGAAGATAATGAAAATAACGATGTAAATGAAGATTCTGATGGGGATGAAGATTTTGATGGATTTGATGAGATGGTTCATTCAATCCATGACATAACAAATGTAAGATCTATTAATTTCAATGAAGGTGTGGCTGAAGTGGGTTGTGATAGTATGAAAAATGACCATGTACATGATAAGTTTACTAGATTGATGGAAGATGCCGAGCAAGAGTTATTTCCTGGTGAGCGTTTAAGTCATTGTCCCCCTGTAGTTGATTACAATGAGTGGAAATGGTTGGTGGAATAATATTGGGGAACACAGAATTTCAGAGTAAGTTGATTGTCCCTAGCATTCTTTATTTCTACGCCAAAAATTGGGTTTATGCTTCGGTTGCACGCAGCAGCAGAAACCAGAACTGGGTTTCTGTTACCCGTAGTTGCAGCAGAAACCCAGTTACAACAGTGCAGCAGAAATCCAGAAACTGGGTTTCTGTCTGTCTGCTGTATGCAACAGAAATCGAAGCCCAATTTTTGGATGCTTCTGTATTTCCGTATTAATAAAAAATTTCCAATGCTTCGGTATTTCTGATAATTGGATTTTTATTGCTGCGGCATATCAATAAAGTGGATTCTTCCAATCGGAAAAAATAAAAGATGCTTGCTTGAGTGGGTACCAAGTCTATTGCAAGAATTGCAAATGAAATGGTAAAATTTTATTGTGAGTGGGTGTGTTATTTTATTTATTTCTATTGATAGTTTTTATTGTATTTTACATTGTCTTATCCAACGCATAGAGAAGCATGACAAATTCCCTTGAAAATATTGCAGAACCAACAGAATAACTTAGACTTTTTGCCAAAGAAAGAAAGAAAAAAGATGGTAGTTGTTAGGATAAAGAGGCTGAAAAAGCTTATCAAAAGTTGAGGAAATTGCATGAAATATAATTGCAATGCAATGAAGTTGACACACTTACAACCCAAGAGGTTTTCACAATTGTTCTTGGGCATAGATCAGGATACCAAAGAGGTATGGGAGAAGGCCCTCTCAGTTTCAAAAGTGTATATCATGGAGGGCAAAAAAATCAATTATAGTGTGATGAATGAAAAGATAACTACTCGAATTCAATCTGAAGTTGAAGAGAAAATGGCTAACTTTTGTCTAAAAAAAGAGGCTGAACTTCGAGTTACACTTAATTCAGAGATAGAGTCCAACTTGCGTGAGGAGCTACGTATTGAAATGAAGAAAGAGTTGTAACTGTTGGTGAAAGAAGAGTTAGCCTCTTCGCATGAGAGTCATCATCCACTAGTAAGTAATAAGATATTTATACAAAGCTATTTCTATATTCTTGTGTTTTGATATATTTGCTCAATAAATTTACACTTCGGTTCCTCTATTTCAAAGCCTGTTGATGAGAAGAAATCAGTCCCAAATGATGATGCTCCAACTCAATGTGATATTGTAAGTTATGTTTTGATTAACAAAATGGCAAAAAATTCTTTAAAACATATTTGATTGTCAAATTTGATGGTCATATTTGTATGAGTTGTACACTTGCTTAATGTGTAATATTGCAGTGAAGGGCGCACAAGAATATATGTCTCAAATGCATGGTGAGCAACGTTAGTCACATGTATTTTTTTTAATTAATTATATTTGTGATGCCTATAACATTATTATTGCGGAAATTACATTTATATTATACAGATCAAAAGGCTTTGAACGGAGCAGTTGTAGGATCAACTCCAACGACAACTTTACAGAGAAAAGTGAGTGTTGGTTTCTAATATAGTCCCAAGATCATATTTGAACAATGAAAAGAATGAATACTCAAATGAAGTGAGGTGGAAACACACTTACATTGAACGGATTTGAGATGTGTTGAGAAGAAAAATGAACTCCAAGAATCATTTGTTGAATTTGGCCAAGGTCCAAGTCCAAGGTCAAAGCTTTGTCTTTGTGATTCCAAGCTCCAAGGTTGGTTTCCCTATCACCTTGTATTGATTCTTTAGAGTGCTAGCCCTTAGAAAATTTGCTACAAATCTTCTTATTCTCTTCCTCCTTGTTCGGCCAAGATGAAAGAAATGGAGAGTGTTTTTGCTTCCAAAAACCGTGAATGGGTGTGAGAGAGAGAATGAATTTTGTTGACTTGTATTTCAATTTCAAAAATTAAAATAATGATATACCAAAGTTGGTATATGTCAACCATGCCATCAAGTTGGAGTGTGTCAACCATTAAATGTATACCAAATAAGATATACTCGTTTGCCCGAATTAAAATCTAATTTTAATTCCGCGTCGAAATC
Organism: Zanthoxylum bungeanum; assembly: GCA_019454045.1. Taxonomy (NCBI): domain Eukaryota; kingdom Viridiplantae; phylum Streptophyta; class Magnoliopsida; order Sapindales; family Rutaceae; genus Zanthoxylum; species Zanthoxylum bungeanum. The sequence goes on from SKCR01017675.1 coordinate 42,268, forward strand.
TAATTTCGTTTAATATATCAAATATATTATTTTATTGATTAATTCCAAATTAATCTTTCTCTCTCTTCAAATAGTATTTTATCCTAGATAAAATCTCTCCGTAATTAATCCAAGATTAATTATGCTCGAATCATACATCATCGGTGAATCTTCGGGAAGTGACCCAAGAGATCCCTGGATATGTTGGCAGTAAATCCAGTCGTCGGACTATCCGAACACGTACGTACCTCGTACTACGTTCTTACCGATTTACGAGACATGGTTGGCTTCTAGCAAAGCGCCATGCCTACCCAATTCTCCAGAAATATTCTTATTGGAATATATAATCTATATCAGGCGTAGTATACGTAGTATTGCGTATAGCGATCTAGTATCGGATGTCACATGCAAGGCCTGAGGCTGGAATAGTGTCTGCCCCGTACGAAGCATATATCGGATTATAAGCAACTAGTCTCTTTAAATCGGATAATCATGACCTAGTCATATTATCTCGATGGTTGTAACCATTTAGAGTACCAGTTCTGTATCATTGCGTGATCATCATCTCCATATGACTGAAGTGATACTTCCATCTTGACATCACACCCAATACACTACGATTCTCAATAAACCCAGAAGAGGCGTACACAGAACCTGTTAAAGTCCTGGACGACCAAAACCAAAACTTATTGATTGTCGCAAGTACTAGCGATGTAAGTCTCAGGTTAAAACCAAATACACCTACCCTGATGCGGATTCCCATAGACACATAGTCATACTATCAATGGGATTCGCGGGGTCTATCCAGAGCGAAGTTGTTTCCGTACCATCGGTAAACACAACCTCCTATCACACTTGCATAAGTATCCAATACTTAAATATATGAGATCTATGCCGTTACACTTCCATAACACGCACAAGTGCAATTCTAGTCTATTCCGCATTATCGATGTCCAGTCTCGATAATACTAGGACTAGGGATATTTAATGATTAAACCTTTACGGATTGATACTGTCTCATATCTTATAATCTGGAACTAATCATAGAGACTTTTATCATTTATTTATATTAAGTAATCAAATTACAAAATGATAAAATGCAATTTCATTGCTACATAATTAATTTGTACAAAAACCACAATATCTTTTACAAATAGTGACGCTATGGGTAATAATTGTCTAACAATATCCCACTTGGCCTATAGCCAGTCACTCAAGCATCTAATACCTGAACTATGTACATGTCGCTCAAACTTTTGCTGAGGAATAGCTTTTGTCAGCGGATCTGCTATGTTGTCCTCTGATGCGACCTTCTCGATCTTCACATCGCCACGATGTATGATCTCATGAATCAGATGGAAACGTCGAAGAACATGCTTGAATCGTTGATGAGACTGTGGTTCCTTAGCCTACGCTATAGCCCCATTATTGTCACAATACAATGGAACGGGCTCAGCTGCTAACGGAACTACTCCTAATCCAATTAGGAATTTACGGATCCAAACTGCCTCTTTTGCTGCTTCAGCTGCAGCAATATACTCCGCTCCTGTTGTTGAATCGGCAACAGTCTCTTGCTTGGAAGATTTCCAGCTTACTGCTCCGTTATTCAAACAAAATATGTACCCGGATTGCGACTTACAATCGTCTTTATCGGTTTGAAAACTTGCATCGGTATACCCAGTTACCTTAAGTGCTCCATCTATATAGATTAAGAAAGCATCATTAGTTCGTCTAAGATACTTTAGGATATTCTTAACCGCCATCCAGTGACTATCACCTGTATCGGCCTGATAGCGACTACACATGCTCAAAGCATAGGAGACATCAGGTCGCGTACATATCATGACATACATGATCGATCCGACTGCCGAGGCGAACAGTATCCGACTCATGTTGTCTCTCTCATCTTGAGTTTTATAACACATGTCCTTAGATAGAGTGACGCCATGTGACACTGGCAACAGTCTCCTCTTGGACTGATCCATGTTGAATCTCTTCAACACTTTGTCAATGTATGTGCTCTGGAAGAGTCCAAGCAGTTTTCTAGATCTATCCCGGTAGATCTTTATTCCTAGAATAAAGGCTGCTTCTCCCAGATCCTTCATGGAGATTTTTAATGAAAGTCAAGCTTTCACCGATGTTAACATGGGAATGTAATTGTCAATAAGCAATACATCGTCAATGTAAAGGACAATGAATGTCAGTGCGCTCCCACTAACCTTCTTATATACACAAGGATCATCTTCGTTTTGAACGAAATCATATTCTTTTATGATCTCATCAAAACGTTGGTTCCAAGAACGCGATGTTTTCTTCAATCCATAAATGGATCGATTTAACTTAAAAACCTTGTTTGCAAGTCTAGGTACGACAAAACCGTCAGGCTGTTGCATATAAACATCCTCCAAAAGGTTTCCGTTAAGGAAATCGGTTTTGACGTCCATCTGCCATATCTCGTAATCGAAATATGCAGCAATAGCAAGCATTATCCGAATGGATTTAATCATGGCAACAGATGAAAAAGTTTTGTTATAATCGACACCATGTCGTTGACGATACCCTTTCGCTACAAGCATAGCTTTGTACGTTTGTACGTTGCCATCCATGTCAGTCTTCCTATTGAAGATCCATTTGCATCCAATAGGCTTTACGCCTTCTGGTGCATCAACCAGTGTCCAAACTTGGTTGGTATACATGGAATCCATTTCGGAATTCATGGCATCTTGCCATAAACCGGAGTCGATACCTTGTATCGCTTCCTCATATGTAGCCGGCTCGTCTTCCTCAATAAGATTAATAGCCACATGAGGTGAGATCAGAAACCCATACCTCTCAGGTTGTTTTCTGACTCTCTCCGACCTACACGGTCATTGTGTATTTGAAGATTGTGGTACAGTCACATCCCTGATGGACTGTTCATGTTCCGTTAAGGATTCTGTGCCAGGAACAGTATCACTCCGATTTTCATCGAGTTCTACTTTCCTCCCACTTATCACTGCATTTAGGAATTCCTTCTAAAGGAAAACCGCATGTAGAGCAACAAATACTTTGTTCTCTTGTGTGTGATAGAAGTAATATAATTTGGTTTCCCTAGGATATCCTACAAATATGTATTTATCCGATTTGGGTTCTAGTTTGGTACCTTCCAAACATTTGACGTATGCCCAACAACCATAAATCTGCAGGAATGAGAAACCCGGTTACTTTCCTTTCCATATTTCATACGGAGTCTGTTGAACAGACTTTGACGGAACCTTATTCAAAATAAGTATTTCACTGTTCAATGCATATCCCCAGAAGGAAATAGGTAGCTCTGTGCGACTCATCATAGACTTTATTATGTCTAACAAAGTTCGGTTTCTCCGTTCGGACACACTGTTTAATTACGGTGTTCCGGGAGGAGTCCACTGTGAAAGAATACCATCTTCTTTCAAGTAATCAAGAAACTCATTGCTTAAGTATTCGCCACCACGGTCTGACAGTAATGTCTTAATACTTTTGCCGTTCTGTTTTTCTACTTCGTGTCGAAACTCTTTGAATTTCTCAAAAGTTTCCGACTTGTATCTCATAAGATACACATAACCAAAACGCGATGCATCATCCGTAAAGGTTACGAAGTATTCATATCCACCTCTAGCCTGGCTAGACATGGGCCCACAAACGTCACTATGAAAAGGGCTAACAGTTCGGTGGCACGTACACCTTTACCGCTAAAAGGTGATTTAGGCATCTTGCCTAATAAACAAGATTCGCAGACGTTATGAATTTGGATCAAATCCGTCCAAGTACCCACTCTTCGAAAGTGTGGATATGCGTGTCTTGTTTATGTGTCACAGACGACAATGCCACATATAAGTTTCATCTTTGTTACTTACTTTAAGCCTTTTGTTTGTTACATTATATGTTTGAGATTGATTTATATTCAAAATATAAAGACCATTATTTGCATCAGCTGTGCAAATTTCCATATCATTTTTATACATAACCATCCGGTGTTTCTAAATACAAAAGTATACCCACATTGGGTTAACATAGATACATAAATTATATTCCTAGTCAAACTAGGTACAAAATAACAGTTTATAAGTTCAAGTACATGCCCCGAGGGCAGTTCCAAAACATAAGTGCCCACGGCCAAAACGGTAACTCGCATCCCATTTCCAACACGGAGGTCAATCTCTCCTGAGGCCAGTCTCCTGCTAATCCGCAGATCCTGCACATCAGTACATATGTGAGTACCACAACCAGAATCAAAAATCCAATTTTTAAAACTAGAAGTAGACATGTTTATTTCTATAACAAACATCCCTGAAGCCGGTGCCTTGCCCGCTTTAATCTCCTTCATATGTGCCTTGTACTCACGGCAGTCACGGTTGCAGTGACCCCGCTTCCCGCACTGCAAGCATACATCTTGGGATTTGTCCTTGGGTTTCCCCTTTGACGATTTGGCATTGCCTTCTTCCTATGCTTCTTCTTTTAACACATCCAGTCGCCTTGGGCCAAGCCCTTGGAGTCTGAGATGTTGAAGCATAGTGCGCCTCACGCTTCTTGCCCTTAAGGAGCTCATTTTTGCCTCACGCAGAGTGGACATCAACTCTCCAAGAGTTTGGTCTTGGTTCAACATGTTGTAGTTCATGATGAACCCACTCCAAGTGTCGGGGAGAGACTGTAGGATCAAATCCACTAAAGTCTCAACCTCGAAGACTGTGCCCATCTGTCCGAGCTGCTCAATATCAGCAATCATCTGTGAGACATGATGCTCAACAGACGTAACCTCTGACATGCGAGCCCGGAAGAGCTTCTTCTGTAACTCGTATCCTTGTGATCTAAGATTAGATTGGTGGAGATCGTGCAACTTCGCCATCATCTCATAGGGATCCAACCCCTTGTTTTGACGACGGAATTGCGGAGTCATAGCGGCAAGCACTACTGATTGAGCAGTCGCATTGTCATCGCTATGAGTCTTCCAAAGCTCTAGCTCTAGCAACTGATCAGGTCGGGGCTTAGGCCCAAGAGGTTGCTCTATAGTGTAGAGTAACTTCTCGGATCCCAGAACTATTATGAGATTCATGTCCCAGTCTTGAAAGTTGGTGCCATTAAAGACGTTGTCGCCCATGACAATATCCCTAATGTTTAACTTTCCAGTCATCTTAACCGCAATAGTCCAACTATTTGATTAATGATGTTTGGGTACAATCTAACTGTTACAAGAGAAAATAATGATATATTAGTCCAACTAATAAAATAATTTGACGAAATAATTTGAAAGCGCATAAAGCTAAGTATTTGAACGAAATTGCTAATTCAATACTAGCCTCCCACTATTTTTCGGTGAGCCTCTAACCCTCTGTTGAGTATTCGGGAAACCTAGTTTCCTAGTGGGCTAGGATCCCGTTAAATAACACACAACATTGACATTGGACAACAAGCTGTATGATATTTAACTAGGTAGATCTCTAAGATCAATTGGATCTCATCCAATTCCTAGATCTGGTAGGTGGACCTCCAAGTCCGAAACATATATACAATATATATGCCAATATATCCAATATATTTTCCTAACTTTTTTCCTCTGAATCAACTAAGCCTTGGCTTTGGCACAACAAGTTTAATGATTCCAGTTAAGCGGAACCCATTGACTTTGGAAAGCTTCGTAATCAATGTCGATGGACAAGAAGTGATCTTGACTTTGGCCAACAAATCACAACTTGGACAAGACACCGATATGGAACAAAGCCTTCATGACTCAAACACATCCCCGATGGACAAAGGTCTTGACTTTGGCCAACAAACCAGTGCCAATCTTGGATCTTGAGTAAGAATCACTCAATGGAAGGAAAAACGCTTAATATGTTTTGAGAATTTTTCGCGTAAATTGGCAACCAATTTATTATCTTTGTTAGGTCTCATCATACACCCTTAAGCATGCATTCTAAAAGCATAATAAGGCGCGAAAGTAAATTAATAACGATATGCGGATGGATATTTAACAGATTGTTCCTAGAACGAATCACTCCATTTCCTCTCCTCGGCTAGCACTATTCTTACTTCTACCCAATTACATAATACAATAATAGAAACCTCATTAACATTGAGGGGAATTAGGTGAGAAGAGAAATACAAAGAATCAAGAGAGATAAGGCTGGACACGCAGGTCCAATTTCATAAATTCTAAATTTACAATAATTTCCAAAATTGCCCTTCCCTTCTAATATCCATCCAATATACGTTATTCATTCAACACATCCATGTATTCATTCATAGCATGTTATTCAATCAATCTAATCCAATTAATTAATTTTTGAATTAAGTGATCATCCAATGTTCAAACAACGATTTGATTTTGCGCGAGTCCAACTCGTTTATGAATAAGTACTCGAAGTACGAATTCTTGAATTATATCGAACTACTCTTTAAATCTAATTTAATTCGTATTCAATACTAATTCATTTATTTAATTCCAAATTAAATATCTACACTTTTTAATGCGCTTTAACGACTTAGATTCCAAATATAATCTTAATGGGTCTCAAAGCCCAATTAACATCCAATGTTGTTTAATTAAAGTCAAATGGGCTTTCAATTGATTTCATAAGGCATGGACTTTGGTCAATATGGGTCAAACCCAAATATCAAAGCCCAATTAAGGAATCACCCTTATTTGCCAAGAAATCAATTTTGGCCCATTAGGCCCAATTAAACTTTTAAAGCCCATTTGTTATATTTGGACTTAATGGAATGATTTAGGCCCAATTTGGATCCAATCCAATTTGACTTAAATCAACTTGGCCCAACCAAGCCCATTATGCCCAAATACAACAATTATAAGCCCAATTCAAAATCAAGCCCAATTTATTAAATTCCAATTTTCCAAAATTCATAATTTAATAAATCAAAGTGTTTAGCCATGATTAATCTTTTAAATTAACATTTCCAAAATACTAATCTAATCCATTAATCATGTTTTTCATTATCAACACATGTCCAACATAATTGATTCAAAAAATCATCTCATTATATGCTATATTAGTCACGGCATTTGTGGGTATTTTTGTCCCATTTCATTTTCAATCCGATTGATTACAAATCAACATTTCCCAAGTGTTCATACTCATCCAATGATCAAAAGAACAAAAAATACCATGACTATTTAGGGCAACAAGTATTCGGCCAAGCCAACTTTTTTGGGAAAAAATTGATCCAATTAATTTTTTATGAAATTGATCAAAAATAACTCTAAGTTATTCATATACAAGCATGCTCAAACAAACAATTTGGTTAAATCATGCTCAAATCCAATTTACCCAAATTTTACCCTAATCATTTTCATGCTCAAACTAGGCTCAATGATACCATTGTTGTTTTCTAATATAGTCCCAAGATCATATTTGTAAAATGAAAAGAATGAATACTCAAATGAAGTGAGGAGGAAACACACTTACATTGAACGGATTTGAGATGTGTTGAGAAGAAAAATGAACTCCAAGAATCCTTTGTTGAATTCGGCCAAGGTCCAAGTCCAAGCTCCAAGCTTTGTCTTTGTGATTCCAAGCTCCAAGGTTGGTTTCCCTATCACCTTGTATTGATTCTTTAGAGTGCTAGCCCTTAGAAAATTTGCTACAAATCTTCTTATTCTCTTCCTCGTTCGGCCAAGATAAAAGAAAATGGAGAGTGTTTTTGCTTCCAAAAACCGTGAATGGGTGTGTGAGAGAGAGAATGAATTTTGTTGACTTGTATTTCAATTTCAAAAATTAAAATAATGATTTACCAAAGTTGGTATATCTCAACCATGCCATCAAGTTGGAGTGTGTAACAAGTCTTCACTTACTTCACTAAAACCCATCAACTAAAAGCAACTTAAAGTGACAAGTGATGTGACATGTGGGCCCCACTTGATTCGAAATCCGAGTGGGCCCGCAAACACTCCCGGGCTCGGGTTCGCTAATTCCGAATCAACGAACTTTCATCGCGACGTAATTAAATCGAATTTAATTAAATAATTATGCCAGCAAAATTACTATTCACGTCGCTAACGAATTAATTCTAAATTAACTCGTTTGCCCGAATTAAAATCTAATTTTAATTCCGCGTCGAAATCTATTTACGTTTAATATATCAAATATATTATTTTATCGATTAATTCCAAATTAATCTTTCTCTCTCTTCAAATAGTATTTTATCCTAGATAAAATCTCTCCGTAATTAATCCAAGATTAATTATGCTCAAATCATATGTCATCGGTGAATCTTCGGGAAGCGACCCAAGAGATCCCTGGATATGTTGGCAGTAAATCCAGTAGTCGGACTATCCGAACACGTACGTACCTCGTACTACGTTCTTACCTATTTACGAGACATGGTTGGCTTCTAGCAAAGCGCCATGCCTACCCAATTCTCCAGAAATATTCTTATTGGAATATATAATATATATCAGGCATAGTATACGTAGTATTGCGTATAGCGATCCAGTATCGGATGCAATGTTTAAAAATACGTGGCGGCGCCGCGAGGCGGACCGCCTCGAGGCGGCGAGGCGGGCGCCTCGATCCAAAACATCAGAACTCGATCCAAAACATCAGAATAATAATCAAAATAGTAATATCATAATAATAAAAAGACATCATCAAGAAATTACATGTCAAAAGATAACATAAAGCAATTACATGTCAAAAGATAACATACTAGCTAATACTTAAAGTCAGTATGAAATAGTAATATCATAATATCATAAATCAAATTAAACCACAAGAGATCATCAAGCAATTACATGTCAAAAGACATCATCAAGCAATTACATGTCAAAAGATAACATACTAGCTAATACTTAAAGTCAGTATGAAATAAAGTCAGTATGTTGCCAAAAGACATCATCAAGCAATTACATGATTTCTGATGCTTTAACTACCTGTTTCTTTAATTTAGTATTAACTAAGAATTCATACAATTTTCATGTGCACTAATATTGAGTAACAATTAACCTCAAGATTCTGCAGTAAGTCAGTAACACAATACAAGCTAATCACTGAAAGATAAATATTAATCAGACATAAATAGCAAACAACAGAATGAGAGAAGAGGAGTTACCAACAGAATAGTGAATTTAATTGTTGCAGTAGCCGCCAGTGAGACAGAAATGGGTGCCGACAGTGAGAGAGAAGTAGTGGAGACTGAGAGAGTCGAAGAGAGTGAGAGAAGCAGTGCCGACAGTGACAGAAATGGGTGCCGACAGTGAGAGAGAAGTAATGGAGACCGAGAGAGTCGAAGAGAGTGAGAGAGACCTAATATGCCATTTCTTTTAATAAGCTGCAACCAAACGACGACGTTTTGGACCCAAAACGTCGTCGTTTGGTCTAAAAAAAATAAAAAAAAATCGGCGTGAAGCGGCCTGAGGCGGCCGCCTCAGTCGAAGTGAGGCGGCCGCCTCCAAAAAACCCGCAATATGCGGCCGCCTCGAGGCGGCGAGGCGGCCGCCTCAGTCGTTTTTTTAAACAATGATCGGATGTTGTCACATGCAAGGCCTGAGGCAGGAATAGTGTCTGCCCCATACGAAGCATATATCGGATTACAAGCAACTAGTCTTTTTAAATCGGATAATCATGACCTAGTCATATTATCTCGATGGTTGCAACCATTTAGAGTACCAGTTCTGTATCCATGCGTGATCATCATCTATATATGACTGAAGTGATACTTCCATCTTGACATCACACACAATACACTACGATTCTCAATAAACCCAGAAGAGGCGTACACAGAACCTGTTAAAGTCCAGGACAACCAAAACCAAAGCGTATTGATTGTCGCAAGTACTAGCGATGTAAGTCTCAGGTTATGACCAAATACACCTACCCTGATGCAGATTCCCATAGACACATAGTCATACTATCAATGGGATTCTGCGGGTCTATCCAGAGCGAAGCTGTTTCCGTACCATCGGTAAACACAACCTCCTATCACACTTGCATAAGTATCCAATACTTAAATATATGAGAACTATGTCGTTACGCTTCCATAACACGCACAAGTGCAATTCTAGTCTATTCCGCATTATCGATGTCCAGTCTCGATATTACTACGACTAGGGATATTTGATGATTAAACCTTTACGGATTGATAATGTCTCATATCTTATAATCCGGATCTAATCATATGAACTTTTATCATTTATTTATATTAAGTAATCAAATTACAAAATGATAAAATGCAATTTCATTGCTACATAATTAATTTGTACAAAAACCACAATGTCTTTTACAAATAGTGACGCTATGGGTCATAATTGTCTAACAATGAGTTGATACCAAATTTTAAGATTGCAAAGTAAAGTAGTTTGGTTGTATTTTTTTAAAACTTAGCCTCGGGATGGTGAAGATAGGAAGAAAAGACTGAAATCACATCGAGCCGGTTTCAGATGATATGTTTCGATAACAGTTCTGTGACTTTTGTTCCATATATATTTCATAAATATCAGGTAATTTGAAACACTATTTTAAAATACCAACTGAAATTTACTTTAATTTTATTTCTTGAATTTTCTCAATTCTTTAGTTTTAGTTTTTTTTTTTTTTTTTTGTTTTTTTTGTTACTTATTATTAGTTTTTGTTTATCTATTAATATATATTGATATATTTATTTTCATACAAATGCAGGTAACTATTTTGCTGGTTGAAAAAGTAGTGGACAAATGAGAAGCTAGTTCATTCGATGAATGATTTTGTTTCACCATATGTTCAAAGTCTTTTTTGTAATTTGAATATAGAATGTAAATTTAGATGTGAGACGAAAACAATAGCTTTTGATTTTTGAATTATAACTAGTTGATCATTTGTCTGTTTTAATATTGGAACATAATATGTTTTTATGCTTGTAAATACAAAATTCTATTTACATATATTAATGTATTAAAATTTATGTTTTGTATCATTTTACAATACAAAATATCATATGGTGTAAACAGTTTTTTCCATATAATTTCACTAAAAGGTACTCAGATTTCGCTACTAAAAGTCAATTTTTTTCGCCACTAAAGTCTTTTTTTTAGTGGTGAAATTCATTTCCCCACTAAATCTAATTACTAAATTTCGCCACTAAAAATGACCTTCAGTGGCGAAAAAAATGACTTTTAGTGGCGAAAATTTTCACCACTAAAAAGTGAATTTTTAGTGGCTAAATGGTTTTCGCCTCTAAAAATTAACCTTTAATGGCAAAAAAATATACTTTTAGTGGCGAAAAAATTTCGCAACTAATACCTTCTGTGTCGCATTTTTAGTGGCGAAAATTTTCGCCACTAAAAGTCAACTTTGTTGTAGTGTTAACATGCAAATTTAACTCCAATATTTTTATACATAATGACACATGTTTTTACAATGACTACACATAACTCAATTACTAGTACATGATTTTTACTTGACACTGACTGACTCCTAATGGATTTTTACTCTTTGACTTTAACTGGTGGACTCCAAACCCTAGTGACTACAACAGTATCCGTCCTCCCCCAAGCATTTAATTTTTTATTGTCAGCAAAAAATAACTTTTTGTGGTGAGAAGCTGTAAAGGGAAAAACTGACTAAATATACACATGTAGATGTGATGTTGAAACCTCTGACTCTGTTTCATTGTAGGACTTCTGATAAATGAAAATGAGATTTGCAGCTGATTCAATTGCAGCCATTGCAGCCAAAGTACGAGTAAAAGAATGTGGAATTTCTTGTTAAAATATATTACATAATTACCGGCGGTGGTTCATGCTTGTGCTCATATTAGTGCTGATGTTCTATATTGAAGTTGGATAATCGAGTTTTGCTACCATGTAGATGCTAGAAATATTGCAAGTGTAACCGCACTAGTTGCCTACATGGTTTAACATTTACGATGGCTTATTAAGGAAAAAAAATCCCGTGCTTAGATTCTGTAGATGCTATCTTCCATTTAAAAATTTAACAATACATTTTTTATAACTCGTCATTAGCTATTCTATTTCATATGTTAGCTTTTCTCATTCGCTTTCTCGCTACACTTGAGGCAAGTTAAAAGACAAATATTCTTCAAGGTTGCAAAAGTAAAATGAAATTAAGGCAACAATTTCCGACAAAATTTAAACATCAATTAATGCACCTGTGACGTAAAAAGCTGAGCCTTATATTTAAATGACAAATAGCTATGTTTATCAGAGTACAATTATTTGTTCTCTTTCACTCCCTACAACTTTTCAGTTACACAGCAAGTTAAACATTTGTGATATAACAAGCTTGACATTACATCCTATTTTCAAACATATGAAGGCTACACATTATATATTTGCCTATTTATGAAAATGTTAAAGACCCATCAGGAAATAATGCATCCATCATGCTTCGGTGCAGAGCATACCTAATGACGAGTTATAAAAAATATATTGTTTTTCTAAATGGAAGATAGCATCTACAGAATCTAAGCACGAGATATTTTTCCTTAATAAGCCAACGTAAATGTTAAATCATGTAGGCAACTAGTGCGATTACACTTGCAATATTTCTAGCATCTACATGGTAGCAAAACTCGATTATCCAACTTCAATATAGAACATCAGCACTAATATGAGCACAACCAGAACCACCACCGGTAATTATGTATATATATTTTAACAAGAAATTCCACATTCTTTTACTCGTACTTTGGCTGCAATTGCATCAGCTGCAAATCTCATTTTCATATATCAGAAGTCCTACAATGAAACAGATTCAGATAGTTCAATTCTTCAACATCACATCTACAAGTGTATTTAGTCAGTTTTTTCCCTTTACAGCTTCTCACAGCAAAAAGTTATTTTTTGCTGACAATAAAAAATTAAATGCAGCAATATATAAATCATTAAGACTGCAAGCAATGTTATAAAAAAAAGCTAAACGGTAGGCATAAGGTGGGAAGCGCCTAGGACAGCAGCCCCTTGACTGGTTGACTAGGAGGCACTAGGCGATTTTATTTTTTATTCAAAGAAATTTCTAATTATCTTTGTAATCATAGAATGGTTGATGAAGAAATAAATGATTCACTTTTAGCAATCTCAGGGAAATTGATATATTGTTATTGTTAGATAATGTGTTTAGGACTGCTGATGTGGAGTTGGTTAGGTGTTGGTTATTTTTCTATATTTGTTCTGTTGTTCAGTTGTGATCATGGCATAATCTTAGGACCATGATTCTAGTGGGTAGTTATTAGGTTTTAGAGTTTATTTTATGTTTAAAAGAACTTGTAATGTTCAGCAGTAAAGTAGCAGTTCATTCCCTTTTCCTTTTGCCTTTATCAAAGCATTACTCTGTTTATTTTCTTGTTCAACTAACAACAATTGGTATCAGAGCTCTCTTCTTAAGGGATCTGTGAGCAAGTTTGACGCGTCATGGAAGCCGAAGCCAGTCTCACCGCGATCGCTCCGACGGTGTTCGACGGAAGCAACTACCAGATTTGGGCAGTACGTGTGGAGACATACTTGGAAGCTTTGGATCTTTGGGAAGCAGTGGAAGAAGACTATGAAGTTCCTGCACTTCCAAACAATCCCACCATGGCACAGATAAAAGTGCACAAGGAAAAGAAAACAAAGAAGTCGAAGGCGAAGGCTTGTTTGTTTGCTGCCGTCTCATCTGCCATCTTCACTCGAATCATGTCCTTGAAGTCAGCAAAGGAGATATGGGATTATCTCAAGAAAGAATACGAAGGAGACGAAAAAATTAAAGGCATGCAAGTCTTGAACTTGATCAGGGAATTCGAACTTCAAAGAATGAAGGATTCCGAGACGATTAAGGATTACTCCGACAAGCTTCTTGGTATTGCAAATAAAGTGAGGCTTCTAGGTTCAGAATTTTCTGACTCAAGAATTGTTGAAAAAATTCTAGTGACAGTACCTGAAAGATATGAAGCAACCATCACTGCCTTGGAGAACACCAAGGATCTGTCCAAGATTTCCTTGGCAGAATTATTAAATTCATTGCAAGCACAAGAGCAAAGAAGATTGATGAGGGAGGAACCAACAACTGAAGGAGCTTTAGCAGCCAAGCAGCAAAATGTGGCGAAAAACAAAAAAAACAAGAAGAAAGATTTTGATGGAAACGGAGCAGGTACATCATCAGCCTATGCGAAAGGGAAGAATGAAAACCGGAAGAAATCCTATCCGCCTTGTCAACATTGCGGAAGGAAAGGCCACCCTCCATTTAGATGCTGGAGAAGACCTGACGCTAAGTGCACCAAGTGTAATCAGATGGGGCATGAAGCTGTTATCTGCAAAAGCAAAAACCAGCAACATGGGGAGGAGGCAAAGGCTGCTGATCAAGAGGAGGAAGATCATCTATTTGTAGCTACATGTTTCTCTGGCATCGAATCAAGTGATAATTGGCTTATTGACAGTGGTTGTACTAACCACATGACACACAACAAGGATCTGTTCAGGGAACTAAGCAACGCTAGTTCATCGAAGGTTCGAGTTGGTAATGGCAAGTACATAGCTGTGGAAGGAAAAGGAACAGTAGCTATCTCAACCTGCTCAGGTACAAAGTTTTTTTCTGATGTGCTGTACGTCCCTGAAATTGATCAAAATCTGTTGAGTGTTGGACAACTAATTGAGAAAGGTTATAAAGTTGTGTTCGAAAATAAAGGCTGTTTGATTAAAGATTCAGATGGCAAAGATATTTTCAGAGTAAAAATGAAAGGGAAAAGCTTTGCTTTAAATCCATTGGAGGAGAAGGAAATCGCTTTCCCAATCAAAGAAAATATCACTGAACTATGGCACAAGAGGCTCGGCCACTATCATCATCAAGGGCTGCTGCACATGAAGTCCAAGGAGATGGCAAATGATCTTCCAGAATTGGAAAATCACATTCCGAATTGCAAAGCATGTCAGTTTGGAAAAAAAACCGGAGACCATTCCCAAAGTCAACCTGGAGAGCAACCCAAAAACTGCAACTAGTTCACAGCGATGTTTCGGGACCTCAAAGAACTCAGTCATTAGCAGGTAGTAAGTACTACATTGCTTTCATTGATGATTTCACAAGAATGTGTTGGATTTTTTTCTAAAATTCAAATCAGAAGTGGCTGGAGTGTTTTGGAAGTTCAAGAAAATGGTGGAAAACCAAAGTGGCTGCAAAATTCAAATTCTTAGGTCGGATAATGGAAAAGAGTACACCTCAAAAGAATTTGATTTATTTTGCGATGAAGAAGCAGCATAGAACACCAACTTACTGCTCCTTACACTCCACAACAAAATGGAGTCAGTGAAAAGAGAAACAGATTCATATTGGAGATGACAAGGTGTATGCTACATGAGAAGAATTTGCCAAAGCATTTTTGGGCAGAAGCAGCAAGCACTGCTGTTTTTCTGCAAAATAGGCTTTCTACAAGAGCAGTAAAGGATAAAACACCATTTGAGGTTTGGTATGATTACAAACCCTCTCTTAATTTCCTTAAAATATTTGGATGTTTGTGTTTCACTCATGTTCCACAGATCAAGAGAGATAAATTAGATATAAAAGAGCACTCTCTGGCATCTTTATCGGCTACAGCTCAGTTGCAAAAGCTTATAAAGTTTTCCAACCGAAAACTGGAAAAATTATTATAAGTAGGGACGTGCACTTTATGGAAGATGAAGAGTGGAGCTGGGATGATACAAAGAATGAGCCAACCTCAATAGAGCCAAAACTCAAATTTTCTGCCTTGGACAAAGCAGATGGATGCATTGAAGATTGGGAAAATGAAATGGTAGATGAAAATCCTGTCAGAGGAACAAGACTGCTTTCAGATGTCTACCAGAGATGTAATGTTGCTGTTTGTGAGCCTACCAATTTTGAAGAAGCCAAGACAAATCAAAATTGGATAGTTGCAATGGAGGAGGAGTTGTTCATGATTGAAAGAAACAAAACATGGGAGCTTGTTAATCGGCCTGAAAACAGAAAAGTAATTGGAGTCAAATGGGTGTATAGAACCAAGCTTAATGCTGATGGCTCAATCAACAAGCATAAAGCTAGGCTCGTTGTTAAGGGATATGCTCAAATTCCCGGTGTAGACTACTCAGACACTTTCGCACCAGTTGCTAGGCTCGACGTCATTAGGCTCTTACTCGCTATTGCAGCACAAAAGAATTGGAAGGTGTTCCAATTAGATGTCAAGTCAGCATTTTTGAATGGTTTTCTGCAAGAGGAGATTTATGTAGAGCAGCCAGAAGGATATGTAAAGGAATGAGAAGAAGACAAGGTCTATCTTCTTAAAAGGGCACTTTACGGTTTGAAGCAAGCTCCAAGGGCTTGGTATAGCAGGATTGATGAGCACTTGCATAACCTGGGATTTTCCAAAAGCTTGTCTGAATCGACATTATATGTCAAGCACAATGGAGCTGATATCCTCATTGTCTCACTATATGTGGATGATCTGCTTGTGACAGGAAACAACATGAGCATTGTGGAAAAATTTAAGCAAGAGATGATGAAAGTCTTTGAGATGACAGATTCGGTTTGATGAGCTTCTTTCTTGGAATTGAAATCAAGCAAAGAGATTATGAAGTTTTCATCTGTCAGAAGAAATATGCCAAGGAGATTTTGAAGAAGTTTAAACTTGAAGAATGCAAAGAAATGAGCACTCCAATGAATTCAAAGGAGAAGCTTTGCAAAGAAGATGGAACAGAGAAGATTGATCAGGTGTATTTCAGAAGTTTGATTGGTTGTTTGATGTATCTCACAGCCACTCGGCCTGACATTTTGAATTCTGTAAGCATTTTGTCTCGATTTATGCATTGTGCAAGTGAATGGCATCTTAAGGCTGCAAAGAGAGTGCTTAGGTATGTGAAAGGTACTTGTGATTTTGGCATTAAATTTACCAGAAGCAAAGATTTCAAACTGGTTGGTTTCTCAGACAGCGATTGGGGGGGTTCAATTGATGATATGAAAAGCACCTCGGGCTATTGTTTCACACTTGGTTCTGGTGTTTTCTCATGGAGCTCGAAAAAACAAGAAATTGTTGCTCAGTCCACTGCCGAAGCAGAATTTGTTGCTGCAACCGCTGCTGTTAATCAAGCTTTATGGCTGAGAAAGATTTTGATTGATCTCAACTTGGAGCAGGAGGAAAGCACAGAGATTCTCGTTGACAATCAAGCTGCTATTGCAATCTCTCAAAATCCTGTGTTTCACGGGAAAACTAAGCACTTTAACATTAAGTTATTCTTCTTGAGGGAAGTACAGAAAGATGGAGCTATTGTTCTTATCTACTGCAGGACAGAAGATCAGGTTGCAGACGTCTTCACCAAGCCATTGCCGGTCAGCAAGTTTGAATTTATAAGATCAAAACTCGGTGTTTGCAGCTCCTAAAGCAAGGAGGAGTGTTAGATAACGTGTTTAGGACTGCTGATGTGGAGTTGGTTAGGTGTTGGTTATTTTTCTATATTTGTTATGTTGTTCAGTTGTGATCATGGCATACTCTTAGGACCATGATTCTAGTGGGTAGTTATTAGGTTTTAGAGTTTATTTTATGTTTAAAAGAACCTGTAATGTTCAGTAGTAATGTAGCAGTTCATTCCCTTTTCCTTTTGCCTTTATCAAAGCATTACTCTGTTTATTTTCTTGTTCAACTAACAACAGTTATGACTTATGAGCTTCAGCAATTGCATATTTCTTATTCTTTTTACAAAAGTCATCACATGGTTGGCAATCTTACCAGTGATTGTTAATGAAAGAATAAAAATTAATAACCAAACCTTTCAGTTTCATTGAAAATGACAAACGGCAATTGAGGGTTTTCTTCGGTAAATCTCAAGGTAAAACTTGATTTTTCGGGGTTTTGTTCGTTTTTTAATTTTAAGGGATAAGAAATTTAGGGTTTTTAAATTAAAATTGGCTTGTAACAAAAAAATGGAAAAAACAATTGGGAAAAAAATGTACAGGCACGCTTAGAACCGCTTAGACTTTGCCTAATTGTCTGAGCCGCCTAGCAACCGATTTCCAGCTAGCACCTAGTCGCCACCTAGGCTCTTTTTTAGAACACTGGCTGCAAGCATATGCATATACACAAAATCCTCATGAGATCAGATACTATAGAAATGGCAGACTTAACCATATGTCAACCTGCTTCAAAATAAAGCAGCTGTTTCAAAAACAAAGATGTCACCGACATTCTCTTAAAGATAGAAGTAGATTATGCAATCCTAACAAGAATAATGAACCCTGAATATATCCTTGTGGAAATTCTGGGTAACTATTCCCTAACCATATTAGTATGCTTTAACTGTCATCCTCGTTTTACTTGTTCAGTTAAAGTAGAAAAGTTCAGTGTTAAGAGTCCATAATTCTTATGTGACTATGTCTGAACATTTAGTACCACTGATGCCATTCGGCAATTTAGGTTGATCTGAGTCCACATGGCCCATTGCACGACAACTGAGCAATGATGAAAAGGCAACATTAATCACATTCCTAAGTTCCTTCACATGAAAACATAGCCATGAATAAAGAAAAACATAAATCTGTTCAGATATAATCATAAATGAGAAGGATGGAAGAGCAGAACACAGATCTGATTCAGTTACACCAGACCAGAATGACCAAAAAAGGTTATTATAAAAATAATTGTCAAATAAAATATATCGTATATGTTAACTTCTTTCACGTAGAACATTCTGTAGGTTCCATCCCTCCCCAACACACTTGATACAATAATCTGATGACTAAGGTAGGAGATTGCACACCAAATAAGAGTCTCAGGAAAATTAGGTAAATTCCCAAGGGCCTTTACAAGATAAAATTAACCAAGAAGAATCATTGAATGGTAAAATCTTGCACTGGGAATAATTCACTATCATTGACACATACATAACACAGTCACATTGAACTACAACAATGATAAAACAAACAAACTACATCAACAAATTACAATATTCAAAATGGTGCAAGTCAATGACTTAAAACTAGATATAACTACTCGTAAATTTGGGGATAGGAGTTTACCTCGAGACCTCATGACCTTAACATGCAGATGTGTTAGATACAAAAATTACAACACGTCCACTAAGTATTTAGTTGCAAATAGCAAGCTTCCCTGACCATTCATCAGCCACCCCATAATCAAGACAGAGCTCCCTCAAAGGAGGGATATTCTCCAATGCAAAAAGCATAAGGTGAGGGAACATCAAATTATTGTGATCATACAACACAAATTGCACCATCACATTAGGAGTTGAACTGTGACTTATATAACAAGCAACATTTCTCATTCGTGAAACATCCATGGCAAAATCCAAAGGTGGTATTGAAGGATGAGAAGGGGCATGTAATCGGAAAACACCTGAGAAAGATCCCCCCACTCCCCCCATCTTGCAGAAAACCGGTTTGGATAAATCAAAGAATCACCATTCATTGAGAAAATTTGGGCTTGCTCCATCGTTAAAACAACCCGGTATATTCACATATGAAAGCACCAGCATGTATCAAGTCCAAAGACCTAACTCCCCAGCCTGTCTCCCTCGACCTAAACACTTCCAATCTATTTCTCAACCCCCGCTGAGAAACACGATTTCTACAATTTGGTGGACACTGACAAAATGCACCACATTCGAATATGACTGGCTTTCCTCTCAAGAGATGCCCATTATGATCATAAACAAACTCACTCCCATTCTTCATAGCACAAAAGCAACGATCAGTACAACCCAAAACACAATCACATCCTGCACCTTTGCTCCCTTGATTAAACACAAAGGGGGGGAACACAGTCCTTGCAAGATATTCATAGTACAACGGCTCATAATCACCATCAATATCATTAAACAAAAGTACAGGCATACTATCCTTCTTCCCTGATACATCAAGACTGAGATAACCCTTTGGCCTCACTGATAATGGCTTGGTCCTAAGACTATCTGCAAACCTCAAAAGCGCACTACCCATTTCTGGTTGCCCCTCAATTCTCATCAACTTGTACTTGTAAACACCAAAACCAGACTTACCCACATCAAACCAACAATCATGAATCTTGTACAGACCGTCATAGACATAAACTTTACTACTAACACTACCATGATATCTAAAACCTCTTATAACTCTAACCTCAATCCCATAATGCATACTCCTTTCCATAGCAAGATTCCCTCCTTCAAGCTTCTGATGTTCACATTGCCTATTGAACTTATCTTGACCACCATGTCCTGTGTATATAATAACATCTCCAGCATCTTCATCATCCTCATAACCACCAGAAACAATAATACTAGTCGCGATTGGCTCCCCATTTGCGCTCTGGCTTGCGGGCAAGTAATCAATCCCTGCTTGAGAGTGTCCATGCAATCCAACAACAAGCAATTCCATTCTGAAAAAGAACACGTCGCCAATTTGCACACCTGGTATCGAGCCCACGATTCTTTTATCGCGATTCAACCACAATCCCGATCTTTCATCACCGAAGAGGCCGTCAAATCGCCACGCGCGCGCCTCCCTTGTCCGATTCCACTTCTCTTTTCCTCTTCGTAAACAGCTAAAATGCGTAAGGAATCATAAAGCATTCTCGTTCTCCGCACCACGTTGCGGAAATATCTCTCGTCTTCGGCGCTCAAATCAGAAACGCGAACTAGCTCACCGGATCGTTTCAACACTTTTGGACGCCGAACGATGGCGTTTGAGAACTGGTCATCTTGATTGAAAGGAACAATAGCGCAAGAATCGGGATTTAAAACATCAACGTCGCCGTATTTCCGCAACCTTTTAGCGAAAGCCGTACGGAAGAGCTCGGAAACACGGTAGAATTCGGAGTAGACGTTGTCTTGGTCGGAGTGCTGAGATTCGGCGGTATTTTCGGAATTAGAGAAGAAACCAGGGGCAGATTTGGAAATATGAGGTTCTGGAGTGTTTTGTGACGATTCGAGCTGACGGGTGGGGATGGGCTCGTCAAATGGCTCCGTTTTCGGCTCGATTTTGGGGGTTAAGAATGGGATGATGGCTGTTCTGGCGGCGATGGTGGCAGTACCCGGTGACGGGATCTGATTGAGGTCTTGAAATGGAACAGTTGAACCCATTTTCGCTCAAAAATCGAATTTTTGTGTTAAATAGAGAAATTACATGAGGAACGGGGATTCCGTTAGGGCTTTCCTGAGACGTTATTCAGGTGCTTAAGCTTTTCATAGTGGTTTTGGAGAAGAAATGGTGCAAAGACGAGAGTTTTTGTGTGCAGTCTAAGAAAGAGAGGGGAAATTGAAAATGAAAACGAAAACGAATATGTTGTGGGCACATGGCAGCTAATAGTATCAAATATCTTTATTTAAATATTTAGTTTTGATCATTAAATATATAATTTACATTATTAAATAACTAAACTTTATTAATAAATATGAAATTTTTGAAAATATAAAATTGATTTCATTGGTAAAATTTATATATTTAATAAATTAAATTACATGTTTAATAATTAAAGTAACATATTTATACTCAAAAATATTTGATACATTAGACATCATGGCAGTGCTCATCATTTATTAAGTGAAATCACTTTAATGTCCTTTTAAAGGGAAATTCTAGAATACATTGATGGTGACTCAATAATAATTTAATAATATCTTAATATAGTAAAATATTAAACAAACATAAGTAATATTTATATTTATTATTGGTCTAATACATAAATATCATTGAACTTGTAACGAAAAAATATAATAATCCCAAAAAGATTTATTAATAGGGTTGGCAATGGATCGGGTTATAGTCCGGCCTAGTCCTCTCATAAATGGACATAATTAAAAAGAAAAATTTGACATAACCTCACTATAAAATGATTTTTTTTCAAAAGTTTACACCATTTAAAATATATTATAAGTTCTAAATATTAAAAAAAGAAGTAAGAAAGTAATAAGTAATACAAATACAACTTAAACAAGATTAAAAAACAATAATAAACCATAAAACACTACATTAGTACATTAAACAATACTAATAATAAATAATTTTAAACTGCAAACATATAATTTTACTGTCCCCATGGGGCGTGGCTTGGTGGTATATG
>SKCR01017676.1:0-64127 GCA_019454045.1 Zanthoxylum bungeanum
ATAACTGTTTTGTTATTTAATATCAGAACTTGTGATTGCTGATAGTTACCTATTTTGTATAGGAAGTTGTTACATATTTTATAGTAATTAGTAATGTCATTAATAAAAGATAAACATTAAGAAAAAAATTTGGCAAAACAAAATAACTTAGAACTATGTTTTAATGAGATTATATCATAAAAGCATTGGATGCTTGTTCCGTATGGTAAAGGATGGTCTGATACGAGATCATACCACATATCCTTAACCATTTAATGAATATTTTATTCAAGATTTGATTAAATCTCATTTAACTAATAATCGTCATTGGTGTGGATGTTGAATTTCATCCGAGGTCCACAATCAATAATTTGTAGGTTGGGGGCACTAGCGATCCTGCAAAACAAAGGTAGAGTGAGTGGGAGTAGACTACCCACCAATGTGTTGGGTGCCGGGGACACTCTGACGCTCAAGTCAGTAGTAGAAGTAAGCTATTAATATCATAGAAGGAGGAGAAAGGTTAGAGATTACCTTGATTCATGTGAGCTACCGTGTGGGCTGTAGGTATGGGGTCTATAGAGAGAATATTATTTGAGCTATGTGTAGAAGAGCTTGAATTCCCCCTCTCTTTTAGACTTTGGTTTCTCTTATAGGCCATTTGAGGTGGGACACATGAATTTCTTAATTATCATACGTTTTTGGGTTCTTGTAACAGTAGAGCCATGAAGAGGCAGTTATGGGCAGTCATGAAAGTTAATTATGGGTCTGGACGTTTCATGGGTTGGCATTAAAGGGGGTTCAGATATCGGTCTTTGGGTATGGTGTTTCTCCAAGCCTATGCCTGCACAATGTCTTTGGGTTCAGTTAGGCGGTTTCAGGGGTGCATTTAGCAGTGATCCTGAGGTAAAAGGTTGAAATTACCCTTGGACCAAATTTGGCCCGTACAGCTTTTCCCCTACTCTTTAAGTCAATGAGTCATTGGCTTGGAGAGTATTTGATGCGCTTGTCGAGACCGTAGGATAAAGATGTACCTGAGCGTCGATGCTGCCTATTGATTGAACCAAACAAATGTCAAGTTGAGAACTTGACTCTATATGATCCATTGTTGATGTGTACAGTCGAATGAACTAGACGAAGGTCAGGAACATGAACTTGACTCTACAGGAGCCATTGGGGAAGTACCCAGTCGACTGAACCAGATGAAGGTCAGGATATATGTCATACGACATGTGTAGTATATCTCTACAACTTGACTCAATATGAGTCCATGGGGATGTCCCCGATCGACTGAACCAGATGAAGGTTCAGGATATAAGTCATAGGACATGCATAGTCCATGCCTACAACTTGACTCGATATGAGTCCATGGGGGATGTCCCCGGTCGACTGAACCAGATGAAGGTTTAGGATATAAGTCATACGACATGTGTAGTCCATGTCTACAACTTGACTCGACATGAGTCCATGGGGGATGTCCTCGTCCAGCTAAACCTGATGAAGGTTCATGATATAAGTCATACAACATGTGTAGTCCATATCTACAACTTGACTCGACATGAGTCCATGGGGGATGTCCCAGATCGACTGAACCAGATAAAGGTTTAGGATATAAGTCATACGACATGTGTAGTCCATGTCTATAACTTAACTCGACGTGACTCTATGGGGGATGTCCCCGGTCGATTGAACCAGATGAAGGTTCATGATATACTCCATATGATGGGGAGTCTTCAATGTCATCTATACTATGAGTCTTCCAGGTCTTCAACTATATCATATGGCATTGCTTGCAGATTACAAAACCACAATCATTGTAAGTAAAGAAAAAGATAGCATTAATACATTTCGTCTGGATGATTTATCGAGTGACTAGTCAGTGGCTCTTAAATGTAAGAAGCATACTCTGTTTGATTGAAACAATGAGAGATCCTTCACTTATTTGGTGTGTCAACTGGGCAGGAGGTTAATAATGAAGTCCCATATGGAGGATTTTGTCTCATGTTTCAAGTCAATCATACATATTGATGAAGGTACAAGAGAGTCTACAGGTACCAGATCTGATGGAGGTCTAAGAAGAATACTTGAAGAAAGTACATCATAGTCTACATGACTCGATGAAGGTCCAGGCAAGTCTACACATTCCACTATACCTGATGAAGGTACATTGGAGTCTACTCCTCCCGACCTGATGAAGGTCCAAGAAAAGTTTTTATTCTTGAAGAAGGTACATCAGATTCTATACTTCACATGAACTAATGAAGGTTCAATAAAGTATACATATTTCGTACATGATGAAGATCCACGAGGGTCTTCATTCCTTATTCTACAGGATCTAACATGAGTCAATGAGGATCTTTAATCTAGTAGACCTGAAGAAGGTCTATGTGAGTCTTTCTTTCTTATACAACTATATCTAATGAAAGTCCGTGTTACTACTATCGAATGGACCTGATGAAGGTCCATGAAGGTCAACACTCATTCTCCAGATGAAGGTTTATGAGATTATGTTAGAATGGAAATGACTTTGATGAAATTCCAAGGAAATCATCACTCACTCTACTGATGAAGGTCCATGAGACTATTGTTAAATGGACATGTCTTATCGACTCTATGAATGTCTATCAAGGCTATCACTCATTTACTTGACCTGAAGAAGGTCCATGAGTCTACAATGTTCTATGAGAACGAACATGATGAAGTCTATGTGAAACTTCACTCTACCTGACGTGACGAAGGTCAATAGACTACAGTCAGATGAGACTGATGAATGTTCAAGAAGCTATGGTTGAATGAACTTGATGAAAGTCCAAAAATCTATAGTCGAATAATCTTGATAAAAGTCCAAATGAACTTTTACTATATCTGTCTATGAGACTACTCTCGAATGGACCTGACTAATAGACTTAAGAAAGTCCATTGTCATCATTCCTGATTTTACTAGACCTAAGAAAGGTCAAAGAGGGGTTCATTCCTCATACTACAATACCTTTCCCAATATCAATGAGGGTCTAAGGTCGAATGGACCTCATGGAGTTCAAAATAATTTTCACTCTGCCTAACCTGATGAAGGTTGGTCGGTTGAATCTGATGGAGATTCTAGTGATTTTTCATTCTATATGACCTGATGAAAGTCAAGAGACTAAGGTTGAATGAACCTGGTGAAGGTCCAAATGAATCTTCATTCTACCTATCCATCAGACTATTATCCAATAGACCTGACCAAGGTCCATGAGACATGGTCGAATGAATCTATTGAATTTCAATGAAAATCTTCATAACCTGATAGAGGTTATGACACTCTCCACTTTACTAGTCAATGACTATTTTCAAGTCGAATAGATATAGTTCAAATGACTGTAAATGATCATGAAATTTGTTTAAAAAAATGAATAAATATTTATACCTTTCATATAGAGGCTTTTTCGAATGGACTAGTTGTTGGATAGGCTAGTTGTCGTCCACGTGTATGGAAGTGTATGAAGAAATAGGGCATGTCTGTTGTCTAGGGCAGCTGATGGTTTTCCAATACTCAATAGCTCCATTCCACAGGCTGATTGATTATTTTATATATTCGACTATTTCACTTCTATCCTGCCAAGTGTGATCCTTTGGCCATATATTATACTGCAAACTTTATTGAGTGGACCACATGGTGATATTTTGTAACAATGTGTGTTTTGTCTACTGAAGTCAGTCGATTCAGTAAGGTTGTTTCGAATGAAATAATCACCAATAGGTTGTCCAAGGAAGGTGTCAACGATCATTTGACAATATCCTCATTGAGAACATTATCAGTGTGGAAGATACTAGTGTAGATACCAATCCTGTCTTCCCGAGATGGAGCCTACGTATTCCAAATCACATGGTAAAGGGAGAAGATTTTCTCCAATATGTAAGAAGATGTACAACACATGATGCTACGGGGCCCACACTCACCAAATAAGCCACACCCATTTGTAACAACTAGGGTTTGAAATAATGTCTATGTAGCCACGTGAAAATAGCAGAGAATCAGAGATTGCTCCATAAAGCACTCAACAACAAAAAAATGTAGCATATAAACTAGTGCATCAACTTGATCGCATATGCCCAAGCTTCTATACAACAACGTGGTCGCATATAAATTAGCGGATCAACACATGTAAGAAACCACACAAACTACCAAA
Organism: Zanthoxylum bungeanum; assembly: GCA_019454045.1. NCBI lineage: Eukaryota > Viridiplantae > Streptophyta > Magnoliopsida > Sapindales > Rutaceae > Zanthoxylum > Zanthoxylum bungeanum. The sequence goes on from SKCR01017676.1 coordinate 4,146, forward strand.
AATAAATGACAAGTACGAGTCTCCATGCGCAAAGGGCCAAGAAGCTAAGGCATTGTGACCCTACACAAATATAGCCACACGTAGACTGCTACAATACAAAGGACAAGTGCTAGCCTGATAAATGGTAAATCTATCACTATTTCCACTCATTTAACCTAATATTTTGTATAGTTTCTTGAGTTTTGTGAATATTGTGATGTGTTTTATGTTATTTTGTAGATAAATAAAGTTTCAGGACATTCTGGAGGTGATTTGGGGCCAAAATAGTCAAAACCGGACAAAAAGGCAGTTTCATCATTTCTCTCATCACGACGCCCAAACCCTTGGCATCGCGACGCCTAACATGCACCAAGACTTTCTAATATGCGTCGGGTCCACAAGTTAGAATTTGAGAAGTTTGACTCTGCTAACATGTGATGTGCCACGTGTCACCATCATAGCCGATCTGCTAACATGCACCGTGCCAAGTGTCATAAATCCAATGGTGTCGACAATCGTCATCGCCACATCATTGTGACATCATCATTATGTCAACAGCACATCAGCGTAATTATTGATCCTATCATGAACAATGCCACGTCATCAGGATAAGAATCTGAGCCGGCCAACCAGAAGATGCCACGTGTGGCGTCGCGACGCCCAAACCCATGGCGTCGCGACGCCCAGAGCCTATCGAGGCCTATAAATTCAGCTCGATGTTTCAGTTGTAAATGTACCTTTCTCTCTGAATTTTCTGATGTAAATAAGGAGTTCTCTTCCTAGTTTCTCTTAATTTCAATTTTGTAATTAATTTTAATTACGTTTGGTAATAGTAATAGTAATTTTACTTTTGTAATAGTAACAGTAATTTATTTTTACTTTTTAATGTTACATTTTACTATTCAACAATGAGGAGGTAACTTTCCATTGCTAGGGTAAAAAGTAATTCTTTTACTATTACTATTTAGATTAATCTCCCTTAAATATAATATATTTACCATTTAAAATTTGACTTAATGAGGATACCGCCATATTGGTCGGTTGGCTATTCATTTTAATTGGTTAAACCTTACTAAGTAAAGATACCGCCAGATTGGTCGGTTGGTAATTAAATTTTCTTACTGTCTATATGGCAAGTTTATTTTGGTTCCGCCTATATGGCTGTATTATGGACAAAAACTATTACCGCATTAATGGCTGGATGGACTTAATTTGACTTAATCAGATTACCGCCTATATGGTTGATTGGAAATATCATCACGGGTTAATATATTATATTAAGGGAGATATCTAAATAGTAAATAGTAGAAGTTAATTCCTTTTACCTTAGCATTTTATTTTATTGTAATTTACTTTTCAATATTTATTTTACCGCATTTACTTTTCAGCATTTATATGTCTTTTAAGTTTGTACCAGCCCTAGCTATATGTCGTAACTAAGTTAGTTATCTAGAGTTGTGATGAAATCTAATATCATCGGTTTATAAGGGGTTAGATTATAGTTTGGGTAATCTAAAGATTTATTTATTGAGTCTTAATCTTAATGCTTTCTAATTAACTGGCCATTAATAAAATTGATTAGGTAAACTTAAAATGGACTTGGAAAATGGATTTTAGGTTTAAGACCTTTTTTTTTGGATAGGTTTAAGACCTTAGACTCAATAGCCGACGATCTTCCTTGAGGATAGATAACCCTTTAATAGATTTCCTTACATGATAGGAATATACCTGTCGGGCGAGGGGTAGCCATATTGGAACTTAATCTTAATGAATCCAGGTAATTTGGTCGACATAGACATATGGTTCAATTGGGTTATACTGGGTATTTGTAATTGACCATCGGAAGAGGCTTTTACATAATTTAGTGTTCCAGGTTAATAAATCAATATATTACCCAACTTTAAGATAAGCACTTCATCTTTAAAATGATATTAGAAGAAATCACAACACTAGATAGTTTTATAAATTTGAATTTTTCTCAACTTACTTTTACGCAATTTTTATTTACTTGTTTTTAAATTTAGAATCATCGTCATTTCAAATCAATTAAACAACCTGTTAGATAGTCGTAATCACTCAACCTCATAAAATTAATAGATTAGGTATTAAGTTCTTGTGGGATCGATACTTTTATACTACTTGAACGATACGTGCGCTTGCGTTATACGCGTGTGTAAGCACCGGTCAAGTTTTTGGCGCTGTTGCCGCGGACTTATTTATCTTTCATTATTAGTTTTGAGGTTATATTTGTTACTTGTATCCAATTTCCTTTTTACTTATTGTTTTCGTTTTATTGTGTTTCAGGTTCTCAGATCCTTCATGAGACAAAACAGAAGCTTTGAACTCCGACCGCTTGACCCAAAGATTGAAAGAACTATCAGACTTTTGAGAAGGGAAAGACGAGAAGGCTAAGAAGCAATTGTTAACATGAAACCTGAACCTTTGGAGATTGCTCCATCAATTCCCATTCGATACAGAACCATTCCAGTGGTTGACAGACTCATTTAATGTATTGTACTCCTCTCTTACCAGGAAATACGGGTGACATCAAAACATGCATTCAGATGATTTAGCAGTCAGTTCAGTTTGGAGGAAATGCAACTGAAGATCCTGATGCCCACATCAGCAACTTCTTGGAAGTTTGTGACACTTTCAATTACAATCGAGAAGCTAAAGAAGCAATGAGACTGTGTGTTTTCCCATACTCTTTGAAGGATAGAGCTAAAGCTTGGCTACATTCACTACCAGCAGGTTCCATCACAACTTGGAACACTTTAGCCACCAAATTCTTGCAAAGTACTTTCCACCAGCCATAACTGGAAAGCTAAGAAATGACATCACATCCTTTGTGCAACAAGACTCGGAAAATCTCTACGAAGCTTGAAAAGGTATAATGATTTGCTCCGGAAATGTCCTCACCATGAGATTCCAAAGTGGCTACAAGTCCAAACATTCTATAATGGACTTTATGGAATAATGAGAACCACAATTGATGCTGCTGCTGGAGAAGCTTTGATGGCAAAATGAGAAGATCAAGCCTGAGACCTAATCGAAGAAATGGCCAACAACAATTCTTTGTGGCCAACAGAAAGTAGCATGATCCAAAGAATTGCAGGAATTTATGAAGTTGGTGCCAATACAGCAGTCAGTGCCAAGCTGGATCTGATATGCAAATTCATGGAGACTCTTACCACTGGATTCACAAGTTCACTATATGGAGGAGCACCAGAACTAAACCCACTTGAAGAGACGGTGAATTATGTCAACAATTTCAATAGACAGGGGAATAATCAATATTCCAACACCTACAACCCAGGGTGGAGGAATAATCTTAATTTTTCATGGAGCAACAATTCAGGGCTAAAGAAAAATCCACCACCTAGATTCCAACAGCAAAACTATCGACCACCAGGATTTCAACAACAGAACAAAGGCCAGCCGCAGATAAATGAACAAGGAATAGCAGAAGTACTGGCTCAGTTAAAAAAGTACGATGCTATGTTTCAGAGCCAATCTGCTTCTATCAAAGCACTGGAGAATCAAATTGGACAATTGGCCAATGCTCAGAGTTACAGATGACCAAGTAATCTTCCCAACAACACAGAACCAAATCCAAGGAACCGTGGAAAGGAGCAATGTCAGGCCATCACCTTGAAAAGCGGTATTGAAATCAACAAAGATGTTGGAATCAAAATATCCAAAGAAGAAGTTCCAAAAGTAGCAGATCAACAGATGGAGGAAAAAGAAGAAAAGGAAAAAGAAAAAGAACAGATCACTCCACCTCCACATTTTCCTCAGCGTTTTCAAAAAAACAAACTGGACAAACAGTTTGCTCGATTCTTGGAAGTGTTTAAAAACCTGCATATCAACATCCCATTCGCAGAAGCCTTGGAAGAAATGCATAGCTATGTTAAATTCATGAAAGATATTCTTTCACAAAAACGGAGATTGGGAGACTATGAGACAGTAGCATTAACGGATGAATGTAGTGCCATCATTCAGAGAAAACTTCCCCCAAAGTTGAACGATCCTGGCAGTTTCACAGTCCCATGCACCATTGAAAAACATTATATCGATAAGGCTTTATGTGATTTAGGTGCTAGTGTTAACTTGATGAATTTTCTATTTACAGAAAACTACAAATTGGAGAAGCAATGCCTACATCAGTCTCTTTGCAACTTGCTGATCGAACATTCGCATTTCCAAAATGAGTCGTTGAAGATGTGCTGGTCAAAGTCGACAAACTCATTCTTCCAGCAGATTTCATTATCCTTGACATGGAAGAAGATAAAGATGTATCGATTATACTTAGGAGACCATTCTTAGCGGCAGTTCGAACTGTGATTGACGTATAAAAAAGAGAACTAACCATGAAAGTTCAGAACCAAGAAGTTACCTTCAATGTCTTCAAAGCCATGAAATTCCCAAGCGATGATAAGGAGGAAGAATGTTTTCAGAATTGATGTTGTTGATAGTATCATCCAGGATACTGATACAATTTCCACAGACAAACTTGAAGCTTGCATCACCAACATGACCGAAAGCGAGTTAGATACTGAAATTATGGAATGTATCAACTATTTTGACAAGTCATTCCAAGTCAAAGCAACAACACCAGTTGAAAGTCTAGAACTCCCAAAGAAAGATTGAATCAAGCCCTCAATTGAAGAACCACCAAAGCTGGAGCTGAAGTTACTTCTGAACCGTCTCAGGTATGCATTTCTTGGAAACTCTTCTGAATTACCTGTTATTATTTCTTTTTCTCTAACATTGGAACATGAAGAAAAGTTACTGAGAGTGTTACGAGAGCACAAGAAAGCCATTGGCTGGACTATAGCAGACATTTGAGGCATTAGTCCATCATTTTGCATGCATAAGATCCTGATGAATGACGAGTTCAAAACCACATTGGAACATCAACAGAGACTCAATCTAATCATGAAGGAGGTCGTGAAGAAACAAATCATCAAATAGTTGGATGCTGACATCATTTACCCCATCTCAGATAGCACTTGGGTGAGTCCTATGCAATGTTTACTGAAGAAAGGAGGAATTATTATAGTAACCAATGAAAAGAATGAGTTAATTCCAACTAGAACGGTGACTGGATTGAGAGTATGTGTGGACAACCGAAAGCTGAACAAAGCCACAAGGAAGGACCATTTTCCACTGCCATTCATTGATCAAATGTTAGACAGACTGGGGGACATGAGTACTATTATTTTTTGGACGGATATTCAGGTTACAACCAGATTGCCATCGCCCTAGAAGATCAGGAGAAAACCACCTTTACATGTCCCTATGGTACTTTTGCTTTCCGCATGATGCCATTTGGATTATATAATGCCTCTGCCACTTTTCAGCGTTGGTAGATGGACATCTTCTCAGACATGCTGGAGCATAGTATGGAGGTTTTCATGGCTGACTTTTCTGTGTTTAGAGATTCTTTTGATCATTGTTTGCGAAATCTGGAACAAGTGTTACAAATGTGTGAAGACACAAACCTGGTACTCAACTGGGAGATATGCCACGTCATGGTGCAAGAAAGCATTGTTCTTGGACACCGGATCTCACAAAAAGGTATTGAGGTAGACAAAGCAAAGATCAAGATAATTGAAAAACTACCTCCACTAACATCAGTCAAAGGTATTCAGAGTTTTCTCGGACATGCAGGTTTTTACAGAATATTTGTCAAAGACTTTTCCAAAATTGCAAAACCTCTTTACAATCTTCTGGAGAAAGATATGCCTTTCAACTTCACCAAAGAATACCATAAAGCTTTTGAGATCTTAAAACAGAACCTTGAATGAAGATCAACTCAACTACACAACCACTGAAAAGGAGTTGCTTGCAGTTGTGTACGCTTTTGACAAATTTTGCTCTTATCTGGTGGGTCCCAAAGTGGTGATCTACACAGATCATTCAGCAATCAAATATCTGATCGTAAAGAAAGATGTAAAACCCTGATTGGTCCATTGGATACTTCTTCTACAAGAATTTGATGTGGAAATGAGAGATAGGAAAGGGACCGAAAACCAAGTGGCAGATCATCTATCGAATCTCGAGAATGAAGAAACTGCTGGCAAAAAACTGTCAATCAAAGAAACGTTTCCAGATGAACAGCTGTTTGCCATGAAACAATAGAAAGTCCCTTGGTATGCTGACTATGTGAACTGCATAGTGTCAGGAAAATGGCCGTTGGAATAGACAACTCAGCAAAGGAATAAATTTTTTAAAAAAGTCATACATTATGTTTGGGATGAGCCGTACCTGTTCAAACGATGTGTTGACCAACTACTGAGACGATGTGTTCCATAGGAGGAGGTCAACAGTGTTATGCAGCACTGTCATTCATCACATATGGCGGACACTTTAGCGGGAATAAAACTGTAGCCAAAGTCCTACAATCAGGTTTGTTCTGGCCCACTTTTTTAAAGATGCTTATCTTTTTGCTCTTCAATATGACAGGTGCTAGCGAATGGTGAATATTTCATGGAGAAATGAAGGACCGTTGCAAAATATTCTGGAAGTGGAGATATTCGATGTGTGGGGAAAAAGTGGTGATCAAATTCCTGAAAAAGAACATTTTTACTCGGTTCGGATCCCCTCGAGCAATTATTAGTGATGGTGGCACACATTTCTGCAACAGATATTTTGATGCACTCCTTTCCAAATACGGAGTTACTCATAAGGTTGCTACTACTTATCATCCACAGTCAAATAGACAGGTTGAAGTTTCAAATAGGGAAATCAAAAGAATCTTGGAGATAACCGTTGGATCAACAAGGAGGGACTGGTCTAAAAAACTGGATGATGCATTATGGGCCTACCAAACAGCTTACAAGACACCCATTGGTAGGTCCCAATATCGATTGGTATTTAGAAAAGCATGCCATCTGCCAGTTGAGCTTGAACACAAGGCGTACTGGGCACTTAAGAAGTTGAATTTTGATCCACAAGCTGTAGGAGAGAAAAGACTCCATAACTCAATGAATTGGAGGAATTTCGCCTACAGGCTTATGAGAATGCCAAATTGTACAAAGAAAAGACCAAGAAATGGCATGACTGAAAAATAGTGCACAAACAGTTGGAACCAAGGCAGCATGTGTTGTTGTACAATTCAAGGTTGAAACTTTTCCCTGGAAAGTTGAAATCAAGGTGGTCAGATCCATTTGTGATCACTGAGGTATTACCATATAGAGCTGTTGAGTTACTGGATCCCAGCACCAACAACATATTCAAGGTTAACAGTCAGCGTGTCAAGCACTATTGGGGAGAATCATTTGAGCGATAAAAAGAAAGTGTCACACTTTCAGATCCAGCCTAACGTTAGAGAAGTCACGTCTAGCTGACGACATTAAACTTAGCGCTTGCAGGGAGGCAACCCATGCAATTTGTGTATATATTGTGATTTGGTTTGATTTCATTTTGTGTGTTTAGTTTTTCACAGGTTAAGTCATTTCACGATGGAAGAAGTTCTCATAAATCTTCACAAGCAATTTCCTTCCCTCCCTCAAAAATCTCTGATGAAAGTTTACAAAGCTCGCGTGGAATGGATGAGACTACTGATGATCAAAGGTATTGCTACTGATGTTCGTTGGGTAATCGAAGCACGGGTCCGTTTAGTAGGTGAGTATTCTGAGTTTTGTAATTCTTATTTACCTGGTTTTGGAAGAAGCACCTATGCAAAGAAACGCAGAGCTAAGCAAATGGGTGTTTGTTACAAATGTGCATGTTGGAATTGCAACACTCGTTGTCGTTCTTTAGGAAAACACTCATTGTCATTCTTTAGCTGATAATCGCGAAGATAAAATTAAATTCATTAGGGATGGCTTGAGTAAGGAGTCTTTAGATGATATATCTTCGACTCTTGAAACGCATTCCAGTGGATATGTTCATATAGCCATTCGCAAATTACATACACAATTCCAAAAGGAAAGACAACAATTAAGTCTCGGGAATCTGACTCAAAAAGACCCTGTTTGCCAATTTATAAGAAAATTTAATGGGAAGCTTGTCCCTTACGCATAGACGTCAATCAAGCCGCTAAGTTTCTTGTACATATTATATCTCTTTGTCTTTTCCTAATAATTGTGATTTTTTTTGTTGTTTTATTTTATTTTCTCCGACAGAATCCAAATCTTTTTGACTATCACGATTTATTTTACTGTTGAACTAATAATTCTCATTTGGCAGGTACTAATGCTATTATTTTACTCACCCTTTTTAGGTGTTATAAATTCAACTCATCATTGCACTTTTGAAGACATCCAGAGTAAAACATGGAAGCCACTTCAAGAAGACGAGTTGAAAACATCTGTGTGTTTTGCGGTAGAAGTGTTTTTGTTAAACCACAATACGTTGTAGCAGCCCAAGAAATGGGTCGAGTCTTAGCTGCAAGAAATATGCACTTAGTATACGATGGAGGAAATCTTGGCCTTATGAGGATCGTTTCAAAGGCCGTACAGGGAGGAGGCAGTCAAGTCTTAGCAATCATTCCAAAACCCTTGGCAGAGGTAAATCTTATTGGACCGCCAAACGGAGAAGAAGAATTAATTGTGCAGGTATGTCTGAACGACTGGTAGAAATGATTAACCGTGCTGACGCTTTTATTGTTTGCCAAGTGGCTTTGGTACAATGGAGGAATTTTTACAGTGTTATTTGGGCCAACTTGAATATATTACATCAGAACCGCTGGATTGTACAACATTGAGGATATTATGATTTTTTTTGTGTATTTCTTGATGATGGCCCATAGAAATAGGTTCGTGACAAAACTTATGAAAGAACTCCTATTTTACTGCCAGACTGCTCCAGAATCTAATTGACAAATCTTATCCTATGAACCACAAATTGACCATATCATTTAAAAGACAAATTGGTCCCAAGAACGATCGTGGTAAAAGGTGTCGGATTAATCTGGATCTTATGTTGGTTTCTATTATATAGGTCCCAAACAAAGATTAAGCATATGAAATACTAAAATGAATATATATAAAAGACTTGAAGCATGGCGGAATCATACTTACAAAGTTATGTGATGAAGAAGATGAACAAAACCTTGAATCTCCAAGCTCCAAGTTGGTTGGTTGGTTTCGGCCAAGAGGAGGAAGAAGAGAAGACTCCAAGCTCCAAGCTCTTGTATTCCAAGCTCTTTGATGGTTTCCCTATCACCTCCTTTGATCCCTTGCTTGTGCTAGCAAAAATGGAGAATGGAAGATCAAATCTTCCTTTGCCCTTCAATGGTGAAGTTCGGCCATTTGAGAGAGAAGAGAGAGTTGATTAATTAATTTTTGTATTACCAAAAATCAATTATATTTATGTTATAATTTATTAAATTAATAATAAATCTATGACATAAGCCATGCAATGGCTTAGAGTGTCAAACACTCAAACTCCATGCAAAGCCTTTGAGTGAAATGCACACTATCACCATGCAATGCCTTAGAGTGTTTTGTACACTATTAACATGCAATGCCATATCAATGACAAGTGTCATGTGGGCCCCACACGTTTCCCAATGAAAGTGGGCCCACGTCCACTCACGCGTTCGGGTTCGATATTTCCGAAATACCGAGCTAGCGTCGCGACGTTAATTAAATCGGATTTAAATAAATAATCGCTCCTAGCGAAATTATTATTTACGTCGCTTACGAATTAATTCTAAATTAACTCGTACGCCCGAATTAAAATCTAATTTTAATTTCGCGTCGAAATCGAATTTCGATTATTATATCGAATATAATAATTATATCGATTAATTCCAAATTAATCGTTCTCTCTCTCTAAATAAGGCACTTTATCCGAGATAAAGTTTCTCCGCAATTAATCCAAGATTAATTAAGTTCGAATCAAATATCATAGGTGAATCTTCAGGAAGCGACCCAAGAGATCTCCGGATATTTTGGCAGTAAATACGGTCGTCGGATAATCCGAACACGTACGTACCTCGTACTACGTCTTTACCGATTCACAAGACAAGGTTGGCTTCTAGCAAAGCGCCATGCCTACCCAATTCTCCAGAAATATTCTAATAGGAATATAAGATCTGTATCAGGCGTAGTATACCGTAGTATTGCGTAAATCGATCCAGTATCGGATGATCACATGCTAGGCCTGGGGCTGGAGATGTGTCTGCCCCGTACGAAACATATATCGGACATCAAGCAGCTAGTCTCTTTAAATCAGACAATCCTGACCTAGTCATATTGTCCCGACGGTTGCAACCTTTTATAGAGTACTAGTTCTGTGCCCTGCGTGATCATCGCCTCCATATGTCTGAAGCGATACTTCCATCTTGACATCACATCCAGCACACTACGATTCTCGATAAACCCAGAAGAGGTGTACACAGAACCGGTTAGGGTCCCCAACCACCAAAACCAAAGTTTACCGATTGTCGCAAGTACTAGCGATGTAAGTCTCAGGTTAAGACCATATACACCTACCCTGATGCGGCCTCCCATAGACACGCAGACATACTACCAATGGGATTCCGCGGGGTCTATCCAGAGCGAAGCTGTTTTCCGTACCATCGGTAAAACACAACCTCCTATTGCACTTGCATAAGTATCCAATACTTAAATATATGAGAACTATGCTGTTGTGCTCTCACAACGTGCACAAGCGCAATACTAGTCTATTCCGCATTATCGATGTCCGATCTCGATAATACTCCGACTAGGGATATTTAATGATTAAACTTTTATAGATTGATACTGTCTCATATCATCTCAATCCAGTATTAATCATATGGACTTTCGCCATTTATTAGTCAAAGTAAATAATATTACAAAACGGCAAAAGGCAATTTCATTATCACATAGTTAATTTTGTACAATAATACCATATCATTTACAAACAGTGACGCTATGGGACATAATGTCTAACAATCTCCCACTTGGCCTATAGCCAGTCACTCAAGCATCTAATACCCGAACTATGTATGTGTCGTTCAAAAACTTGCTGAAGAACAGCCTTCGTCAGCGGATCTGCAATGTTGTCATCTGATGTGACCTTCTCGACCTTTACATCGCCACGATGTATAATCTCCCGAATCAGATGGTAACGTCGAAGAACATGCTTGGACCTTTGATGAGACCTTGGTTCCTTAGCCTGTGCTATAGCTCCGTTATTGTCACAATACAATGGAACGGGCTCAGCTGCTAACGGAACTACCCCTAATCCGATTAGGAACTTTCGGATCCAAACTGCCTCCTTTGCTGCTTCAGATGCAGCGATGTACTCCGCTTCTGTTGTTGAATCGGCAACAGTATCTTGCTTGGAAGATTTCCAGCTCACTGCTCCGTTATTCAAACAAAAAATGTACCCGGATTGCGACTTGTAGTCATCTTGTCGGTTTGGAAACTTGCATCGGTATACCCAGATACCGCAAGTTCTCCACCTCCATAAATTAAGAAAGCATCCTTAGTTCTTTTAAGATACTTAAGGATATTCTTAACTGCTATCCAGTGACCTTCACCTGGATCGGCCTGATAGCGACTGCACATGCTCAAAGCATATGAGACATCAGGTCGTGTACATATCATAGCATACATGATCGATCCGACTGCCGAGGCGAACGGTATCCGACTCATGTTGTCCCTCTTCCTGAGTCTTAGGACACATGTCTTTAGACAGAGAGGTACCTCGTATCATTGGAACCAATCCCCTTTGGATTGTTCCATGTTGAATCGCTTCAACACTTTATCAATGTATGTACTCTGGGAGAGTCCAAGCAGCTTTCTAGATCTATCCCTGTAGATTTTTATTCCAAGAATAAAGGCTGCTTCTCCCAGATCTTTCATGGAGAATTTTAATGAAAGCCAAGCTTTCACCGACGTCAGCATGGGAATGTCATTGCCTATTAGCAATACGTCGTCGACATAAAGGACAATAAAAGTAAGTGCTCTCCCACTAACCTTCTTGTATACACAAGGGTCATCTGCGTTTTGCACGAAATCATATTCCTTTATGATCTCATCAAAACGCTGATTCCATGACCGTGATGCTTGCTTCAATCCATAAATGGATCGATTTAACTTACAAACCTTGTTTGCAAGTCTAGGTACGATAAAACCGTCAGGCTGTTGCATATAAACATCCTCCAAAAGGTTTCCGTTAAGGAAAGCGGTTTTAACGTCCATCTGCCATATCTCGTAATCGAAATATGCAGCTATTGCAAGCATTATCCGAATGGATTTAATCATGGCAACGGGTGAGAAGGTTTCGTCATAATCAATACCATATTGTTGACGATACCCCTTCGCTACAAGCCTAGCTTTGTACGTTTGTACGTTGCCATCCATGTCGGTCTTCTTCTTGAAGATCCATTTGCATCCAATAGGCTTCACACCTTCTGGTGCATCAACCAGTGTCCAAACTTGGTTGGCGTACATGGAATCCATCTCGGACTTCATGGCTTCTTGCCATAAAGCGGAATCGATATTTTGTATCGCTTCCTCATACGTAGCCGGCTCATTATCCTCAATAAGATTAATATCTACATGAGGTGAGATCAGGAACCCATACCTCTCAGGTATTGTTCTGACTCTCTCCGACCTACGCGGTCCTTGTGTATGTGAAGTTTGTGGTACAGACTCATCCCGGATGGTCTGTTCATGTTCCGTCATTGATTCATTGCCAGGAACAGTATCACTACGATCTTCATCGAGTTCTACTTTCCTCCCACTTGCCACTGCATTTAGGAATTCCTTCTCAAGGAAAACCGCATGTAGAGCAACAAATACTTTGTTCTCTTGTGGGTGATAGAAGTAATATCCTTTGGTTTCCCTAGGATATCCAACGAAAAGGCATTTATCAGATTTGGGTTCAAGTTTGGTACCTTCCAAACGTTTAACATATGCCCAGCATCCCCAAATCTTCAGGAAAGAGAAACCTGGTTTCCTTCCTGTCCATATCTCATATGGAGTCTGTTCAACAGACTTCGACGGTACCTTATTCAAAATAAGTATAGCACTGTTTAATGCATATCCCCAGAAGGATATTGGTAGCTCAGTGCGACTCATCATTGACCTTACCATGTCTAACAAGGTGCGGTTTCTCCGTTCGGACACACCGTTTAATTGCGGTGTTCCAGGAGGAGTCCACTGTGAAAGAATACCATATTCTTTCAAGTAATCTTGAAACTCATAACTTAAGTATTCGCCACCACGGTCTGACCGTAATGTCTTAATACTCTTCCCTGTTTGTTTCTCCACTTCGTGTCGAAACTCTTTGAATTTCTCAAAAGTTTCCGACTTGTGTCTCATAAGAACACATAACCGTAACGAGATGCATCATCTGTAAAGGTTACGAAGTAGTGAAATCCACCTCTAGCCTGGCCAGACATGGGCCCGCATACGTCAGTATGTAACAAGAGCCAACAGTCTGTGGCACGTTCACCTTTACCGCTAAAAGGTGATTTAGGCATTTTGCCTAAAAGACAAGATTCGCAGACGTCATATGAATTGGGATCAAATTCGTCCAAGTACCCACTCTTCGAAAGTGTGGATATGCGAGTCTTGTTGATGTGTCCCAGACGACAATGCCACATATAAGCTTCATCTTTTAGATTATTTCTCTTGAGCCTTTTGTTCGTTATTTTAGGAGATTCATTTATATTCAAAATATAAAGACCGTTATTTGCAACAGCTGTGCAAATTTCTGCATCATTTTTATATAAATAACACCCAGTGTTCCTGAATACAAAAGTGTAACCCTGCTGGGTTAACAAGGATACAGATATAATATTCCTAGTTAAACTAGGTACATAATAACAGTTCAAAAGTTTAAGTTCATGCCCCGAGGGCAGTTCTAAAACAAAAGTCCCTACGGCCAAAACAGCAACTGGTGTTCCGTTTCCAACCCGTAGATCCATCTCCCCGGATGCCAGCACCCTGCTATCCTGCAGATCCTGCACATCAGTACAAATATGAGCACCACAACCAGAATCAAAAATCCAATTTTTAAAACTAGAAGTATTCATATTTATCTCAATAACAAACATACCAGAAGCGATAGCCTTGCCATCCTTGATATCCTCCTTCTGCCCTTTGCCCATTCGGCAGTCACGTTTCCAGTGACCCCTCTTGCCGCAGTTGAGGCAGATGTCGTGAGATTTGTGGCTTCCTAGAAGCCACTGTCAACTTGCCTTTGCCCTTTTTCTTGAACTTCTTCTTTCTTGCACCTCCAATTGCCTTGGGGCCACCCTTTGGCGCATGAGAGGTCGATGCAAAATGCGCCTCGCGCTTGCTCCCCTTTAGGAGTTCCCTTTCGGACTCCTTCAAGATAGATAACAGCTCTCCAAGAGTGTCATCTGTATCCATCAACTTATAGTTGACTATGATTTGTTTCCAAGTATCAGGAAGTGACTGCAAGATCATATCTATAGTCAGCTCAGCCTCCAAGACTATTCCCATATTGGCCAACTCATCAATATCGGCAATCATTTGAGCCCCGTGGGCTTCAACTGATGCGCCATCTGTCATCCGGGAGCGGAAGAGTTTCCTTACTAGCTCGTACCTCTTCATCCGCTTATTAGTGCGGTGAAGATCACGCAATCTTGCCATCATGTTATAGGGATCCAAGTCCCTATTCTGGCGTCTGAAATGCTGGGTCATTGCAGCTAGCATAACTGACTGAGCTTGGTCACAATCATCACTATGAGTTTTCCATAACTCTAGCTCCAGTGGCTCAGTGGGTTTAGGCGGGAGAGGTCTCTGAATAGTATACAGTATCCTCTCAGCCCCAAGCACTATCTTGAGGTTCATTTCCCAGTCGGCAAAGTTTGTCCCTCTGAAGACATTATCGCCCATGATAATGTCACGGATATTACCTTTGCCAATCATCTTGACAACTATAGTCCAACTATAAAGTCAACGATGTATTGGGTACAGTCAAACTGTTACAAATAAAAATAACAATATATTAGTCCAACTAATTAAAATATTGACGAAATGTTTTTGAAAGACGCGTAAGGCTAAGTATCTGAACGAAATTGCAAATTCAATAATAGCCTCCCACTATTTTCTTCAAGTTTCTAACCCTCTGTAGACAACTCGGGAAATCTAATTTCCTAGTGGGCTAGGATCCTGTTAAATAACACACAACCTTGACTTTGGCCAACAAGTTGTATGATATTTAACTAGGTAGATCTCGAAGATCAATTGGATCCCATCCAATTCCTAGATCCGGTTAGGTGGACATCCAAGTTCGAAACATATATATCTAATACATATGTCAATGTATCCAATACATTTTCCTAACCATTTCCTCTGAATCAACTAAGCCTTGGCTTTGGCACAACAAACCTAATGATTCCAGTTAAGCGGGACCCATTGACAAGGAAAATTTCGTAATCAATGTCGATGGACAAGAAGTGATCTTGACTTTGGCCAACAAATCACAACTTGGACAGGACACCGATGTGTAACAAAATTCTCATGATTCAAACACATCCTCAATTGACAAAGGTCTTGACTTTGGCCAACAAACCAATGCCAATTTCGGATCTTGAGAAAGAATCATTCAACGGAAGGAAAATCGCTTAATATTGTTTGAGGGATTTTTCGCGTAATTGGCAACCAATTTATTTATCTTTGTTAGGTCTCATCATCATACACCCTTAAGCATGCTTCTAAAACATCATAAAGCGCGTAAAGTAAAGTAATAGTGATATGCGGATGGATATTTAAACAACTTGTTCCTAGAACAAATCACTCCCTTTCCTCTCCCCGCTAGCACTATTCTACAACTACCCAATTACATAATACAATAAGAGAAACCTCATTTACATTGAGGGGAATTAGGTGAGAAGAGAATACAAAGAGATAAAGAGATAAGGCTGGACACGCAGGTCCAATTTATAAATTCCAAATTTACAATAATTTCTAAAATTACCCTTTCCCTTCTAATATCCATCCGATATACACTATTATTCATCATACATACATATATATTCAAACAAGACATGCTTTTACAACCAATCTAATCCAATTAATTAGTCTTTTAAAGTGATCATCCAATGTTCAAACAACGGTTTGATTTTGTGCGAGTCCAACTCGATTGAGAATAAGTACATAAAGTACGAATTCGCGAATTATATCGAACTACTAATTAAATCTAATTCAATTCGTATTCAATACTAATCCAATTATTTAATTCAAATCAAATGTTTACACTTTTAATATGCTTTAAAGACTTAGATTCTAAATCTAATCCTATTGGGTCTCAAAGCCCAATTAACATCCAATGTTGAATTTAATTCAAGTCAAATGGGCTTAGAATTGATTTATTAAGGCTTGGGCTTTTGGTCAATGTGGGTCAAACCCAATTGCCAAGCCCAAATAAGGAATCACCCTTAAGTGCCATAAAACCAATTTTAAGCCCATAAGGCCCAATTAAATTATTAAAGCCCATTAATTAAATTTTAATATTCCAAACATTAAAGTCCAATTAATTAAAGTGTAATATCAAGATTAATATTTAAACCAAATATTTCAAAAATACCCATTTAATTTATTAATCATGTATTTGTCAAATTAAATGTCCAACATTAATTTTATCAAAATTCAACTCCATTTCATGTCCTTGTTCATTCGGCCAAGGTGAGTTTTTTGTGTCGATTTGTTTTTCAATCCGATTGAATTACTAATCTACGTCCCGTACACGTTCTAAGTCATCTAATGATCTTAAACACAAAAAAATTTCAATCTACTCCAAGTAGTAACACATTCGGCCAAGGCATGGATTTGGGGAAAAATCATCCAATGCATTTTTCATGAAATTGATTCCATATATCATCATGTTATACACATGCAAGCATACTTATTAATCAAATTTCATAAGAACATGCTTATATCAATTTCATCATGCCATTCGGCCAAGGTGGGGAAAAATCATCCAATGCATTTTTCATAAAATTGATTCTATATAACATCATGTTATACACATGCAAGCATACTTATTAATCAAATTTCATAAGAACATGCTTCAATCAATTTAACACACCCATTCGGCCAAGGTCAAAATTTTGGGGAAAAATCATCCAATGCATTTTTCATAAAATTGATTTCATATAATGTCATTTAACATACATATAAGCATACTCATTCATCAAATTTCACAAGAACATGCTTCAATCAATTTTACCCAAATTTTAACCTAAAGTATTTCATGCTTAAACCTAGCTCAATGATACCATTGTTGGTTTCTATTATATAGGTCCCAAACAAAGATTAAGCATATGAAATACTAAAATGAATATATATAAAAGACTTGAAGCATGGCGGAATCATACTTACAAAGTTATGTGATGAAGAAGATGAACAAAACCTTTGAATCTCCAAGCTCCAAGTTGGTTGGTTGGTTTCGGCCAAGAGGAGGAAGAAGACTCCAAGCTCCAAGCTCTTGTATTCCAAGCTCTTTGATGGTTTCCCTATCACCTCCTTTGATCCCTTGCTTGTGCTAGCAAAAATGGAGAATGGAAGATCAAATCTTCCTTTGCCCTTCAATGGTGAAGTTTCGGCAATTTGAGAGAGAAGAGAGAGTTTTGATTAATTATTTTTGTATTACCAAAAATCAATTTATATTTATGTTATAATTTATTAAATTAATAATAAATCTATGACATAACCATGCAATGGCTTAGAGTGTCAAACACTCAAACTCCATGCAAAGCCTTTGAGTGAAATGCACACTATCACCATGCAATGCCTTAGAGTGTTTTGTACACTATTAACATGCAATGCCATATCAATGACAAGTGTCATGTGGGCCCCACACGTTTCCCAATGAAAGTGGGCCCACGTCCACTCACGCGTTCGGGTTCGATATTTCCGAAATACCGAGCTAGCGTCGCGACGTTAATTAAATCGGATTTAAATAAATAATCGCTCCTAGCGAAATTATTATTTACGTCGCTTACGAATTAATTCTAAATTAACTCGTACGCCCGAATTAAAATCTAATTTCAATTTCGCGTCGAAATCGAATTTCGTTATTATATCGAATATAATAATTATATCGATTAATTCCAAATTAATCGTTCTCTCTCTCTAAATAAGGCACTTTATCCGAGATAAAGTTTCTCCGCAATTAATCCAAGATTAATTAAGTTCGAATCAAATATCATAGGTGAATCTTCAGGAAGCGACCCAAGAGATCTCCGGATATTTTGGCAGTAAATACGGTCGTCGGATAATCCGAACACGTACGTACCTCGTACTACGTCTTTACCGATTCACAAGACAAGGTTGGCTTCTAGCAAAGCGCCATGCCTACCCAATTCTCCAGAAATATTCTAATAGGAATATAAGATCTGTATCAGGCGTAGTATACCGTAGTATTGCGTAAATCGATCCAGTATCGGATGATCACATGCTAGGCCTGGGGCTGGAGATGTGTCTGCCCCGTACGAAACATATATCGGACATCAAGCAGCTAGTCTCTTTAAATCAGACAATCCTGACCTAGTCATATTGTCCCGACGGTTGCAACCTTTTATAGAGTACTAGTTCTGTGCCCTGTGTGATCATCGCCTCCATATGTCTGAAGCGATACTTCCATCTTGACATCACATCCAGCACACTACGATTCTCGATAAACAGAAAAGGTGTTGTACACAAACGGTTAGGGTCCCCAACCACCAAAACAAAGTTTACCGATTGTCGCAAGTACTAGCGATGTAAGTCTCAGGTTAAGACCATATACACCTACCCTGATGCGGCCTCCCATAGACACGCAGACATACTACCAATGGGATTCCGCGGGGTCTATCCAGAGCGAAGCTGTTTTCCGTACCATCGGTAAAACACAACCTCCTATTGCACTTGCATAAGTATCCAATACTTAAATATATGAGAACTATGCTGTTGTGCTCTCACAACGTGCACAAGCGCAATACTAGTCTATTCCGCATTATCGATGTCCGATCTCGATAATACTCCGACTAGGGATATTTAATGATTAAACTTTTATAGATTGATACTGTCTCATATCATCTCAATCCAGTATTAATCATATGGACTTTCGCCATTTATTAGTCAAAGTAAATAATATTACAAAACGGCAAAAGGCAATTTCATTATCACATAGTTAATTTTGTACAATAATACCATATCATTTACAAACAGTGACGCTATGGGACATAATGTCTAACATCTTAACCTTTAATTTCCTGTTAGGAATTTCAGATAAACTATGTATATTCTCGAAAATCTTCTTTTCTACTGTCTAAGACATTGGGGACAATGTCTCATTTAAGTTTGGGAGGGAATTAGTTGATTAGTATCTTGTTTTAGTTGTGTGTTGTTTTTATTTTTAGTACAAATTTTTTTGAAAAATACAAAAAATTGAATAAAATTTCAAATTACAAAAATATTTTGCATTTTTGTGTTTTTATTTTGACTAAAATGGTGAATGAAATTGGTGAGAGATAGCTTGTGTAAGGAGTTTCTAGTCCTGATAGATTTCAACCCATTTTTTTCAAATCAAGTTAATTTTTGTTATTTCCTTTTGAATTATTAATTTGTAAAATTCTCCATAAAACTAACTAAAATGGATTTTCATATCTCAGTTGGCAGGTATTATCAACATGTATAGTAACATACGGAATGAGCTTGTATTGAAAAGTTCGTAATATTCAGTGCTCTAGTTTAATTGGAACAAAAATCGCCAAAAAAAAGTGATGGAGTAAAAAAAAAACTTTTCAATGTACGATAATCAGAGAGTGCAACAAGTTTTAGATATATCCATGTAGATCTTTATTCCTGGAAAAAAGGTTGTCTCTCCCAAGAATTCTACGGAGAATTTTTCATGAAAGCCAAGCTTTCACCGATTGCATTATGTGAATATCATTTCCAAGAAATGATATATCATTATTATTAGTACATTCATTGTCAGTGCGCTCCCAATAACCCTCTTAAATACACAAGAATCATTTTCATTTGAATCAAATCATACACCATTATGATTACATCAACAACGATATAGTTCCAAGAACGTAATGCTTGCTTCAATCCATCAATGGATCGAATTAACTCACAAACCCTATTTGCTGGTTTTGGTACGTAATAACCGTTAGGATGTTGATAAACATCCTCCAAAACGTTTTCGTTATGGAAAATGATCTTGACGTTCAGCTGCCATATTTCATAAATGAAACATGCAGCATCAGCAAGCATTATCCAAATGGATTTAACCATGGAAACGTATGAAAGGATTTGTCGTAATCAACACTAAGTTGATGATGATACCCTTTCTGTACAAGCCTAGCTGTGTGCATTTATATGTTGCCATCCATGTATATCTTCCTTGAAGACCTAATAGTACCAACAGAGACAATTTCTTACGGTTATAACAACCAGTGTCCAAACTTGGTTGGTATACATGGAATCCATTTAGGACATATGTCACTTTGCCATAATTGGTAGTTGATACCTTGTATCAATTCCTCATATGTAGTCAGTTTTCTCAATAAGATTGACATCTTTATGAGGTGAGATCAGAAACCCATACCTCTCAAGTTTTTTTCTAACTCTCTCCGATCTATGGGGTTCTTGTGTATTCAAAGATTAATGGTACAGTTTCACCTTGATGCCATTAAGGACTCAGTGCCTTGAACAGTATTACTCTGATTCTCATCGAGTTTTACTATCCTCCCACTTACCACTGCATATCGATATTCCTCTTAGGAAAATCGCATGGCGAGCAAAAATCAAATTGTTCTCTTGTGAGATGTATAAGTACTATACTTTTGGTTTCCCAACAATTAGGCACTAATCCTATTTCGGTTCTAGTTTGGTATCATCCAAACATATGCCCAGCATTCCCAAATCATCAGGAATGAGAAAACCTAGTTTCTTTCCTGTTCATATCTAATATGAAGTTGGTCAAACAGATTTTCATGGAACCTTATTCAAAATAAGTATTGCACTGTTAAATGCTTATCTCTTTGAAGGAAAATGGTAGCTCGGAGCGACTAATGATTAACCTTATCCTGTCCAACAAAATTTGGTTTCTCTGTTCGAACACCCATCAAATTGACGTGTTCATGGGGATGTCCTCATTGAAAGAATACTATACTCTTTAAAGTATTGAGAAACTTACTGCTTAAGTAATTTCACCATGGTCTAACCGTGATGGTTTTATACTTTAGCCGATCTATTTGTCTAACGCGATGTCACATCCGTAAAAGGTCACGAAATATCCATATCCACCTCTAGCCTAGCTAGATATGGGCCCACTTATGTCACTATGAACAAGGGTTAACAGATCAGTGGCACTTACACTTTTACCAAGTAAAGGTGTTTTAGGAACTTTGCCCAATAAAATAGATTCGTAGACATCATTTGAATAGAATCAAATCTGTCCTAGTATCCACTCTTTAAAAGTGTGGATATACAAGTCTTGTTTAATGTGTCCCAGATAACAATGCCATATATAAGTCTTATCTGATCGAATCGGTATGAGCTACTTGTTTGTCATGTTATATGTTTGAGATTTACTTATATTCAAAATATAAATACTGTTATTCACATCTAATGTCTTTATCTCAATATCATCTTTATAAAATAAAACACTTTAGTGTTCTAGAATATAAAGGTACACTCGCAACGAGTTGTACTCGATATAGAGATAATGTTTCTAGTTAAACTAGTTACATTATAATAGTTTCCCAATTTAAGTGCACACAATAAGGGTAGTTCCTAAACTCAGGTATCTACAGTTAAAACAGCGACTTTCGTCCCGTTTTCGATTCAAAGATTAATCTCATCTGAAGTAAGTATCCTGCTAATAAGCAGATTCTGCCCATCAGTACATATTTATGTGTCACATCTAGTATATAAAATCCAATTTTAATACTAGTAGTGAACATGTTTATGACAATCATATTTAAAGTCAGAGCCTTGCCCTTTCTTTTATTCCTTCATGTCTGTCTTTTCCATACGGCAGTCACGCTTCAGTGACCCCGTTGCCACAGTTTAGGCAGACATCTTGGGATACGTCTTTTGCCTTCCTAAAAGACTGTGATGATTTACCTTTGCCTTTTTCTACAACTCAGAAGCCTTTGGTGAAAGCCTTGGCTATCTGGGATGTCGAAATAAGATGCGCCTTGCGTTTCTTGCCCTATTTCAAAACTTTGGCTTTGGCTCCTTGAGCATAGCCATTAACTCTCCAAGAGTGATTACTATAGTCCAACTATATAATCAACTATACTTTTACTTGGTTAAATTCAATTTTATTGATTACTATAACCAATTATAAAATTAACTATTAATTGAAATTATTTGAATACAGTCCAACTGTTTTAAAACAACGATTAAATATTAGTCAAATAATACTTTAATTTATTTGACGAAAAATGAAATGTGCGCGTATGGCAAGTATCTAAACGAAATTGCAAATCTAATACTTGCCTCCCACTATTTTTCGGTGAGCCGCTAACCGTATGTTGTGTACTCAGGAAACCTTGTTTCCTAGTGGGCTAGGATCCCGTTAAATAACACATAATCTTGACTTTGGCCAACGAATTGTATGATACTTAACTATATAGATCTCTAAGATTGATTGGATCTTATCCAATTCCTAGATCCAGTAGGTGGACATCCAAGTTCGAAACATATATCTTATATATGTCAATATATCCAATATATTCCATAACCTTTTTCCTCTAAATCAATTAAGCCTTGGCTTTGGCACAACAAACTTAATGATCCCAGTTAAGCGGAACCCATTGACCTTGGAAAGCTTCGTAATCAATGTCGATGGACAAGAAGTGATCTTGACTTTGGCCAACAAATCACAACCTGGACAAGACACCGATATGGATCAAAGCCTTCATGATTCAAACACATCCGCGACGGTCAAATGTCTTGACTTTGGTCAACAAACCAGTGCCAGTCTTGGATCTTGAGTAAGAATCACTCAATGGAAGGAAAAACGCTTAATATGATTTGAGGGTTTTTCGCGTGTAATTGGCAACCAATTAATTATCTTTGTTAAGGTCTCATCATCATACACCCTTAAACATGCATTCTAAACACATAATAATGATATGCGGATGGATACTTAAACATATTGTTCCTAGGACAATTCTCTCCCTTTCATCTCTCCCGCTAGCACAAGTATTACTTTTACCCGATTGCATAACACTTCTAAAGAAACCTCATTTACATTGAGAGGAATAGGTGAGAAGAGAAATACAAAGAGTAAGGAGGTAATAGGCTGGACACGCAGGTCCAATTTAATAAATTCTAAATTTATTACAACAATTTCCAAAATTGCGCCACCTATCTAATATCCATCCGATATACATATTCATGCATCGCATCCATGTATTCACACTAGCATGTTATCAATCAATCTAATCCAATTAATTAATCTGAATATTAATGACCATCCAATGATCAAACAACGATTTGATTTTGCGCGAGTCAAACTCATTTTTGGAATAAGTACTCAAAGTACGAATTCTTGAATTATATTAAACTACAACATTAAATCCAATTTAACTTGTATTTAATACTAATCATTTATTTAATTCCAAATTAATTATTCCACTTTATTAATGAACCTTTGCGACTTAGATTCCAAATCTAATCGTTACGGATCTCAAAGCCTGATTAACATCCAATGTAATTTAATTAAAGTCTAACAGGCTTTTAATTAATTTCTAAGGCATGAACTTTTGTTCAATATGGGTCAAACCCAAACACCAAAGTCCATTTAAGGAATCATCCTTATTTGCCAAGAAACCAATTTAGCCTCATTAGGCCCAATTAAACTTTAAAGGCTCAATAGTTGCATTTGGACTTTATGGATATGGTTTTGGGCCCAATTGGATCCAACCAATTTAGCCTAAACCTAACTTGGTACAACCAAGCCCATTAAAGCCCAATTAAAACTTTGCAAGCCCAATTTCAAATTTGGCCCAACATAATAAAATTCCAAAATTCCAATTTCACAATTTAATTAACCTAAAGTGTATGCCATAATTTATTAACTAAATCAACATTTCGAAAACATCAATTTACATAATTAATCATGCTTATTATCATCATCATATGTCCAACACATTTGAATCAAAATCAACTCATTTTCCATGCATTAAGTCCATGGTAATTTAGGGTTTTTCATGTCCAATTCGATTTCAATCCAATTGAATCCACAATCAATATTACGCAATGTTTTCCAACTCATCCAATGATCAAAAACACAAAATACCATGACATTAGGGCATCACTAACTTTCGGCCAAGCCTACTAATTTGGGGAAAATTGTTCCAAATCAATTGTCATGAAATTGATCACATCCAACTTCAATTAAACATCATTCAAGCATACTTAATCAAATAATTTCATCAAATCATGCTCAAATTCAATTTACCCAATTGTAACCCTAAATTCAAGTTTCATGCTCAAGTGGCTCTGATACCATTGTTGGGTTTCTAAGCATTCCCAAGATCATATTAAGCAATGAAACACATGTGAATACACAAAGAAGTATGGCGGAATCATACTTACATTGAACGGCTTTGTGATGCGAAGAACAAATTTTTTTTTATGCCCTTTGAAGCTCACGGCATTATCCCCTGTTGTCTTCCTCCATATTCGGCCATGGTGATCCTTGAAGCTCCAAGCTTTGTGTGTGATTCTATGACCACGGGTGAGTTTCCCTATCACCTTCTACAACCTTTAAAGCGTGCTAGCACTTGGTAATTTTTGCCATAAAAAGCACCATCTTCTTCCTTGACAATTTCGGCCATGGAAGAAAAATTTTAAAGAAGAAAATGGCCCTTGGCCGTGAGAGTGAGAGGGAAAAAGGAGAGAGTGAATTGATTTTGGTGATTTGTGCATCTAATACACAAATTCAAAATTCAAACACCAATATAATAAAATATTAGTAAATGTCGTTCAAGCCATCAAAAGCTTTTCATCAACTATTCACATCTACCAACTACATCAATCACTCAATAAATAGTGACTATATGTTAATCACCAAAAGGTGATGAGACTTCCATCACTTGAGTGACTGATGTGACGCGTGACGTGACTTGTGGGCCCCACTAGATTTGAAATGCGACTGCGCCTGCAAACACTCCCAGGCTCGGGTTCGTTAATTCCGAATTAACGAATTTTTGTCGCGACATAATTAAATCAAATTTAATTAAATAATTATGCCAAGTAAAATTACTATTCACGTCGCTAACGAATTAATTCTAAATTAACTCGTTTGCCCGAATTAAAATCTAATTTTAATTTCGCATCGATATCTAATTTCGTTTAATATATCAAATATATTAATTTACCGATTAATTCCAAATTAATCGTTCTCTCTCTTTAAATAATGTTTTATCCTAGATAAAATATCTCCGTAATTAATCCCATATTAATTTTCTCTATTTTCCAATTAATCCCAGATTAATAAAGTGTGAGTAATACGTCATCAGTGAATCTTCGGGTGCGACCCATGAGATCCCCGGATATGTTGGCAGTAAATACGGTTATCGGACTATCCGAATACGTACGTACCTAGTACTATGTTTTTACCGATTTACAAGACAAGGTTGGCTTCTAACAAAGCGCCTTGCCTACCCAATTCTCTAGAAACATGCTTACAGGAATAAGCGATCTATATCAGGTGTAGTATACGTAGTATTGTGTATGTCGATCCAGTTGGGGATGGTCACGTGTAAGGTCTGGGGCTAGAAATGTGTCTGCCCCTACGAAGCACATATCGGATCTCTGGTGACTAATCTCTATAATCAGATATACATGACCTTGTCATAATATCCAGATAGCTGCAGCATATAAGATAACAAGTTTCGTATCCTACGTGATCATCATCTCCACTATAGCTGAAGTGATACTTCCATCTTAACATCACACCCAATACACTATGATTCTCAATATACCTAGAAGAGGCGTACACAAAACCGGTTAAAGCACTGGACGACCAAAACCAAAGTATATTGATTATCGCAAGTATTAGCGGTGTAAGTCTCAGGTTAAGACCAAATACACCTACCCTGATTCGGACTTCCATAGACATATAGTTATACTACCAATGGAATTCCGAAGGGGTCTATCAAGAGTGAAGTTGTTTTCCGTACCATCGGTAAAACACAAACTCCTATTACACTTGCATGAGTATCCTATACCCAAATATATGAGAACTATGTCGTTATGCTCCCGTAAAACGTACAATTGTAATACTAGTCTATTCCGCATTATCGATGTCTAATCTCGATAATACTATGACTAGGGATATTTAATGATTAAACCTTCGTGGATTGATACTGTCTCATATCATCTCAATTCAAAACTAATCATATGGACCTTCTATCACTTATACATCTTGGTGATCTAATCACAAATGGTAAAAGAACAATTTACTTTATCACATAGTTAATTTGTACAACAACACCATGATCTGTACAAATAGTGATGCTATGAGTCATAATTGTCCAACACGCTACGCCCAAACCCTTGGCGTCCCGACGCCCAGAGCCTACCGAGGCCTATAAATTCAGCTCGATGTTTCAGTTGTAAATAGTGACATAAGACAAATTGACCTTATCATTTCAAAGACAAATTGGTCCAAGAACGATCGTGGTAAAAGGCGTCGGATTAATCTGGATCTTAACCTTTAATTTCCTGTAGAATTTCAGATAACTAGGTACTATCTTCTAAACTCTTCTTCTACTGTCTAAGACATTGGGGACAATGTCTCATTTAAGTTTGGATGAGGGAATTAGTTGATTGGTATCTTGTTTTTAGTTGTGTGTTGTTTTTATTTTTAGTATAAATTTTTTTGAAAAATACAAAAAAAATTGAATAAAATTTCAAAAATTACAAAACTATTTTGCGTTTTTGTGTTTTTATTTTGACTAAATTTTTAGCCTAAAATTTTTTGAAAAATACAAAAAAAATTGAAAAAATTACAAAAATATTTTGCGTTTTTGTGTTTTTATTTTGACTAAAATGGTGAAATTGGTGAGAAATAGCTGTGTAATGAGTTTCTAGTCATGATATGTATTTCAACCCATTTTTCAAAACAAGTTAATTTTTGTTTATTTCCTTTTGAATTATTTAATTTTTAAATTCTCCATAAAACTAACAAAAATGGATTTTCAGATGCTCAGTTGGCAGGTATTATCAACATGTATAGTAACATACGGACATGAGCTGTAATTGAAAAGTTCGTTCTATTAGTATCTTAGAGAACTAAAGATGCTGTCTTAAATTATGGAGTAGGAGAACTTGAAGTGACTGGGATCACTGCTGCAAGTTTCCAAACAATTAAATAATACGGTACTATAAAGTTTGAATAACGGGACAGTAAGTTGGAAATATTCCGAGCAAGATAACTGTTGCCGAATAAACAACAAATTCGGATTATTGCTGCAGCTGAGGCAGCAATAGAAGCCATTTGGATTGATAATAAATCTAATTAGATTAGATATAGTTCTGTTAGCGGCTGAGCTAGGCGTCAGCACAGGCTAAAGAATTAATGGTCTCATCGACGATCCAGATATATACTTCTATATCATCTGATTCGTTCGGATCATACATCGTGGCGATGTGATGATCGTATAAATCGCGTCAGAAGATAATTACGCAAATCCGCTGACGAAAACCTTTCCTCAGCAATTTGAGCGAACCGTACATAGTTCGGGTGTGGGACACTCGAGTGACTGGCTATGTGCCAAGTGGGAGATTGTTGGATAATATGACCCATAGCGTCACTATTTGTACAGATCACGGTGTTGTTGTACAAATTAACTATGTGACAAGGAAATTGCACTCTCATCATTTGTGATTAAATCACCATAAATATATAAATGAAGAGAGGTCCATATGATTAGTTCCTGGATTGAGAATGATATGAGACAGTATCAATCCCCGAAGGATTAATCATTAAATATCCCTAGCCGGAGTATTATCGAGACAGGACATCGATAATGCGGAATAGGCTAGTATTGCACTTGTGCACGTTGTGAGGGCACAACGACATAGTTCTCATATATATAAGTATTGGATACTTATGCAAGTGCGATAGGAGGTCGTGTTTCACCGATGGTACGGGAAACAGCTTCGCTCTGGATAGACCCCTCGGAATCCAATTGGTATTATGACTATGTGTCTATGGGAGGCCGAAATCAAGGTAGGTGTGTATAGTCTTAACCTGAGACTTACATCGCTAATACTTACGATAATCGATAGACTTTGGTCTTGGTGGTACAGGGCTTTAACCGGTTCTGCGTACTCCACTTCTGGGTTTATCAGAGAGTCGTAGTGTATTGGGTGTGATGTCAAGACGGAAGTATCACTTCAGTCATATTGGAGATGATGTCACGCAGGATACGGTACTAGTGCTCTTAAGTGTTGCGCAACCATCGGGATGTTATGACCAGGTCATGCATATCCGATTATAGAGACTAGTTACCAGACATCCGACATGTGCTTCGGACGGGGCAGACACTTATCCAGCCCCAGCCCTAGCACGTGATTATCCGATACTGGGCCGATATACACAATACTACGGTATACTACGCTTGATACAGATCTATATATTCCTGTAAGAATATTTCTGGAGAATTGGGTAGGCATGGCGCTTTGCTAGAAGCCAACCTTGTCTTGTAAATCGGTATAAACATAGTACGAGGTACTTACGTGTTCGGATAATCCGACGACCGTATTTACTGCCAACATATCCGGAGATCTCATGGGTCGCTTCCTGAAGATTCACCGATATGTATAACTCACACTTTAATTAATCTGGGATTAATGGAAGAGAGAGAAAATTAATCTGGGATTAATTGCGGAGATATTTTATCTGGGATAAAATATTAATTAAAGAGAGAGAACGATTAATTTGGAATTAATCGATAAAATAAATATTTGATATATTATAAGAAATTGGATTTCGACGCGGAATTAAAATTAGATTTTAATTCGGGCGAACGAATTAATTTAGAATTAATTCGTTAGCGACGTGAATAGTGAATTCGCTAGGCGTAATCATTTAATTACGACGCGACGGAAAATTCGTTAATTTGGAATTAGCGAACCCGAGCCCGAGATTGATTGCGAGCGCATTCGCATTTCGAATTCGAGCGCGGCACGCAAGTCACATCAAGCGTCAAATCACTAGTCGCATCAATTGTCAAATCACTTGTCACTTTGAGTGATGTGACATGACAAGTTGTCACTTTAATAAAGTGACTTGATGTAAAAAGTAGAAGTGATGGGTAAAAGGTGAAAAGCATTATTTGCTTTTTGTTTTTTGACTTTTTGGAATATGAAAAGGTTTGGTATATATTTGTTTTATTTATTTTTGGAAAATAAATGAATAATATATATTACATTTTTTCTTTTTCCTCACTATCAATTTTCGGTCTTCTCTCTCTCTTGAAGGACAATATACGGTTTTAGCTTTTGGAGCCAAAAACCTCTTCTCTCTTCTCACGGTCATGGTGACCGATTCTCTTCCATTTGTTTTCTGGTTTTCACATAAAAATTGAGAAGCTAATGATCTTGTTGCAAGATCTAAGTGCTAGCACACATACATGGGTTATATTAGGTGATAGGGAAACAAATTTGTGAGCATGGAAAGCTTGAAGCTTGGAGCTTCAATGGAGTCTTGCATGGCCGATTTTGGAGCATCAAAACAGCCCCCAAACCGAGCATGATAGCAGTCCAAGGAGGCCAAAACCGAGCTTGAACATGAAGTGCGAATTTGGTCCATCTTGGTAGCATCCAAACCAATCAATGTGAGTTATTCCGCACCTCATTTGATATGTATTCAACTCGTTTTTATGCTTAAAATGATCTTTGGGACTTGATTTAATCTCAACACGTCTAAGTGTAGAAGATGTCTCATGTGCCCACAATGGCATCTCAAGTCTAAGAATCACAAGTGCTACTTAACCCAAGAAGATTCTTATTGACGCTGATGTACCATCCATTAAGAATCTTCGGTGAGTCGTTCAGTGTTTATCCGCTATAAACACCTACACGTCTATACTAGTCTCCAAGACTTATGGTTCATTGAGAAACCATTGGAATCATATATTCCAGTATACGACATGTACCGGTCTCAACGGGTTTACTATACTGACCAAGTAGTGTAAACCTTGACCAGGAACTGTCTGAGAATGACAACGTCATGATACATCTCAATGTCCGTTGCGACGTTGCAACTGTATCATGACTAATCATTCTAGGGTCATTACGTCTTTACCATATAGAAAGATAGATTATATTATAGAAACTGCATATATTATTCATAATAATAATGTTTTACAGAAATATTTAACAGAAATACAACCGGGAATTGGCGCTCTGAGCACCAACCCCAACAAAATCTCCCACTTGCTCTAGTGCCAATATCGATTGTATCTAATACCCATCGACTCCACGTGTTTATCAAACAACTTCGGAGGTATGGCTTTCGTCAGCGGGTCTGCTACATTATCTTCACTCGGTACCTTGCACACTATAATATCCCCTCGCGAAACGATCTCTCGAATGATGTGGTACTTGCGTTCCACATGCTTCGACTTCTGATGCGCCCTCGGTTCCTTTGCTTGCACAATGGCTCCAGTATTATCACAGTATAACGGAATCGCATTCTTGATACTTGGGACAACTCCCAATTCTGTGATAAAATTCTTTATCCACACAGCCTCTTTTGCAGCTTCAGAAGCTGCAATATATTCCGCCTCAGTGGTGGAATCAGCTGTCGATCCCTGTTTGGAACTCTTCCAACAAACTGCACCTCCGTTAAGGGTAAAGACAAATCCAGATGTAGACTTTCTATCATCGGGATCCGATTGGAAATCGGAGTCTGTATACCCATTAACCTGTAGTTCGTTTCCTCTATATATAATCAACTTATCCTTAGTACCTTTAAGATACTTTAGGATATGTTTAATGACCATCCAATGGTCATTACCTGGATTGGACTGATATCGACTAGTTACGCTAACAGCGAAACTGATATCAGGCCTCGTACATAACATGGCATACATTATGCTACCCAAACACGAAGCATAAGGTTGGTTAGACATTCTAACCTTCTCATCTTCTGTTTGTGGACACATCTTCTTAGAAAGATGAATCCCATGTCTGAACGGTATGTTTGCTGTCTTACAGTTACCAAAGCTATACCGTTCCAAGATCTTATCTACGTACGTTGATTGGGATAACCCAATCAGCCTCCTTTGTCTATCTCTATAGAGTTTTATCCCTACAACATAGGAAGCTTCTCCCAGGTCCTTCATGGAGAAATTCTTACAGAGGTACGCTTTCACGCTTTGCAACATACCTAAATCATTCCCAATGATTAGGATGTCATCAACATATAGGACTAAAAATACGACCATGCTCCCACTGGCCTTCTGATACACACAGGATTCTTCCGAATTCTTGAGAAAACCAGACGATCTAATAATCTCATCGAATCGAAGATTCAAACTTCGTGAAGCTTGTTTAAGTCCATAAATGAACTTCTTAAGCTTACATACCATACCCGAGGTTTCGCTGGACGTGAAACCTTCTGGCTGTTCCATATAGATTCTTCATCAAGAAATCCATTTAGAAAAGCCGTTTTGACATCCATTTACCAAATCTCGTAGTCATGATACGCAACTATAGAAAGCAAAATCCGGATAGACTTAAGCATTGCTACCGGCGAAAAAGTTTCATCGTAGTCGACGCCAGGTCGCTGCGTGTAACCTTTTGCTACCAGTCGGGCCTTGTAAGTTTCAACCTTACCGTCAGGCCTGCGCTTCCTCTTGTAAACCCATTTACAAACGATAGGAACAATTCCTTCGGGAAACGGAATCAAGTCCCAAACTTGATTTTCATGCATTGAGTCTATCTCGGATTTCATGGCACTTTGCAATTTCACGGAGTCGATGTCCAACATCGATTCTCTATAGGTGAAAGGATCTGTCTCTTCAACTAAGAGAACATCCAGACTCTTTCTTGTATCAAATACAAGCGTTCAGGAGGTCTAGATACCCTTTCCGACCTACGGAGTGTGTGTGTTGAAGGTCCTTCATCTACTTGAACTTCAGGTTCCTCCGTTGGTTCGTTGTTTTCAGGTTGGACTTCATCAAGCTCAACCTGTCTATGATCACCACCTTCTGACAAAAATTCTACTTCTAGAAATTTTGCGAAGCGAGCTACGAACACATTTCGATGCTCGATATCATAGAACAGATATCCCCTTGTGTTCGAGGGATATCCAACAAACCTAAACTTTTGCCCTCGAGGCGAAAGCTTACTTTGCTGAGTTACCCTGACATAGGCAGGACAACCCCAAACCTTAATATAATTAAGATTCGGTCTCCTACCGAACCATATCTAATACGGTGTCGTAGGAACAGCCTTTGAAGGAATCTTATTCAAAAGATGTGCGGCTGTTAAGAGACAGTAGCCCCATAAGTAATAGGGAAATCTGTGAAACTCAACATCAATCGGACCATATCCAATAAAGTCCGATTTCTCCTTTCAGATACACCATTGTGCTGTGGTGTACCTGGAGGAGTATATTGAGCGAGAATCCCATTCTCCTTCATATAATGCATGAACTCACCACTCATATATTCGCCGCCTCGATCTGATCGAAGGCATTTAATATATTTACCAGTTTGTTTTTCTACTTCATTTCGGAACTCTTTGAACTTTTCAAAGGTTTCCGATTTATGTCGCATCAAATACACATAACCGTACCGTGATAAATCATCGGTAAAGGTAACGAAGTAAAAATAACCACTGTGAGCAGTTTGACTTAGTGGACCACATACATCAGAATGCACGAGTTCCAGTAAGTTTGTGGCGCGGTGTCCAACACCAGAAAATGGGGCTTTGGTCATCTTACCCTGAATACATGATTCACAAGTTGGATAGGACTCAATGGTAAGATCTGATATCAAACCATTCCTAACCAATTAGGTAAGGCGTTTAACGCCAATGTGACCAAGTCTCATATGCCAAAGTTCAGTATTATTAATTATAGGTAAACTACGTTTATTAACTCCAGTATTTAATATATCTTTTGAAGTTTGCAATGTATAATGACCATGCTGGTTTGGACAACTAAGGATCTGAATATTATTTTTATCATATAAATACAAAGAACTATTCTTAATATTAATACAATAGCCTTCTGTATCCAATACAAAAAGTGATATAATATTAGCGACACATCCTGGTACAAAATGACAGTCATATAACAAAAGTGTCCCATTCAGCAATGAGATCTCGCATACTCCCACTGCAACTGCATCCAAAGAGTCTCCACTCCCGAACCGCAACTGCATCTCTCCAGGCTTCAGTTTCCTACTTTCCTTCAGCACCTGCAACGAATTGCAAATGTGAATGGGACAAGCAGAATCTAAAATCCAGCTAGATGTAACGGCTTCACAAGCCAAAGATAAATCAATAACTGGAAAATTAAAAGTACATGATGTAGAAGCTCTGTCTCTCCTCACTTCGGCAATGTAATCAGGACAGTTCCTTTTCCAGTGCCCAACTTTGCCGCAGTGGTGGCATTTGTCTTCAGAATCCCTTTTGGGCTTTGCAATCTTCGCCTGTTGTTGAGGACCAAAAGCCTTCTTCTTCTTCTTGCCTTTCTTTTTATTTCCCTTGGACCATCCTTGGGAAGAAGCCGAAAGAGAAGTAGTTCTAGGAGGGCGAGTCGGTACTCCCTTCTTAAGGTCCTCTTCTGCCGTGAGCAACATCCTATGTAGCTCCTGGTAGGTACAGACAGTCCCGTGCATGTTGAAGTACATCACGAACTGGCGAAATGAAGCTGGCAGTGAACCAAGAATGACACTCCTCCCGAGAATGTCATTCAAGATGAGATTATGTTGCCTCAATTGATCGATCAAATCGATCATCTGAAGAACATGTGGGCTGACACTCTGCCCCTCATCCAGACACGCATGGAACAGTTCCATGGCGACTTTGTGAACAATAACTTGTTCCTGGTTCTCAAACGATTGTCTCAATCGCGTCATCATACTATAGGAATCTAACATACCATAGTACTGTTGCTTGAGTTTCGGAGACAGTGAACTAAGGATGTTGATTTAACCCTTAAATCATCATCCTTCCAAGTTTCAAAAACTTGGCGTTCCTCCTCCGAAGCATCCTCGCCCACTGCAAGGGGCAACAGACCCTCAAGAACATAACCCAGCTTCTCGTAATCGAGGACAATCCTCAAGTCCAATCCCAGTCTGCAAAGTTTTCAGCGCCTTTCAGTTTGTTCGCATCAAGCATACGCGCAAACTGATTTGTAGATTGTGCCGCCATCGCCAATCTATCATATAGATCACGAAAAACGGTTAGTAGAAATAAAGCAGTTTCATATAATATCAAAAGCATAAACTAGATCATGGATTTTTAATCTAATATGCCCCTCCCACTAAATCATGCAATACTGTAATCCCAAAACAGAATACAAATATTTAATAATTAAATTAAATACTAATAGTGAAAAGTGGATCCCGTGAATATATTTCGGCTCACAGCAGAGGCACGGTCTCGCCTACGTATATTCATCAGGTAGACAACTCATTTGTCAATCATTCACTAATGACTCATAAGTAATCGGTCCTGGCCGTTTCTCGTTGTCGCTGCGAAGGCAGGCCCACAAGGAGACGTACCAAGGTTAAACTCGTCAATGATAAACTCAAGTTACTTACGTAATTCTGACAGCTAGGGCACGTTCAGAATTCCGCTTTTACTTGAATTTACCTAGTATCTAATATACATCCGATATAAATAAATCTTTATCGGCTACACCCTCACAGCAGAGGCACGGTCTCCAATGTAGTCACAAAGAGATATTCATAAACCATATTGACAAGACGGACCATATAACATGCATCAATTACAAAATTACATTTAAACCTTATTATTAGGGATTTTCCGCTAAGTGTCATACACCCAAAATCTAACCAGTTTAGATCCTAATAAGCATGCACAAAGTCAAGAAAACATGATTAAACATTGATTCAATGAAGGCTAATCATTTTAAGTGGCCTAGAATCAGACTCGCTCTGATACCATTTTGAAGGGGTTATTTAGGGGGTGAATCCGGTAACGCAGCGGAAGCGGTGAAAATCCGATTTTCAGATTTCAAAAATTTTTCTCAGATTAATTAAATAAACATATTTATTTAATATTCCAATAATCAAATTATGAAAATAAATTCAATAAAACAATTTTAAGTGAATTTACCAAATTACCCTTGCTTTGTATTTTTGTCCGTTTTAGTCCGAAATTGATCCAATCAATTTTGAATGATTCTAAATCATTTCTAAGATGAACTTATGATGTTCAAAACATCAAAACACCAAAGCAACCAAAATCCCCATTTTTCCTTATCAAGGCCGTGAGCCTCCATTTGGTGCCATTTTGGCCATTTGGTCATTTCATGTCTCAAAACTCATCTAAATGAAATCCAATCAACATGAAACTTTATATGCATCATATACACCCCAAATGCACAACATATATGAAAAGCCCCAAATTTGGAATTAGTTAAGAACCCTAATTTTTCAATTTCCACAAATTGGACAAATTAGGCCATTTACATTAAATCAATTACTTCAATCATCATTCTTCCATCCAATTCAAGTATCAAAAAAATGAAACAACTCAAGATCAAATCTAGGTCATTTAAGAGTGGGTCAACAACTCTAGATTAGCAACATGGTTTCCAAAACCTTAAAAGAATAGTTACAACTACAATAGTCACAACACTTCCTTCATTACACATGCTTCACACTTCTCCAAAACTTCCATCATCAAAAACCACAAGAAACAAAGAAAGAAACATCCTAAGAATATCATATATTAAAGCCTAGAACCTAAGGAACATATTCCTTACTAATAGCAAGTTTGAAAAACTTACTAAAATCAAGCTTTTGATGTTTTAGCCTTTCTTCTCACAAATTCCTTTAGCTTCTTTCAATGGAGTTTATTTTGATAAAGTGTATTAGGTTAAGTGTATCATGAAATGAAAAACAATTTATACCTCCACCAAAAGTGCCTTGGCCGAATTTCATCTAATGAAATGCATGTTTTGTAATTTCATTTTTCATTTCAAATTCATTTGGTCAACTTGCACAAATATCTTATAAACAACTTTATTAGATATTTATTTTGGTCAACAAATGCAACTAATGTCATTTACTTTAAATATCCTAATGTAAGATATTTATATTTTAATTAATTTAATCATTTAACAATTAAATAATTAATTAATTAATCAAATACAAATATATTAAATATATGTATAATATTTACATTAAATATTAAAAACATATATTCATTTAGGAAATAAGTCAAATAACTCATTTTGACTATTAATTAATGTGTATTTAAATTAATCAAGTATTAAATGTAAATACACAATATTAAGGAAATGACTATCTAGTCTCTTTAGCATGTATCTTGCGTTTAACCATTAAACGACTTTATAAATAATCAATATTATTTATTTATGTTGCTCTAGTGCTCAACGAGTATGTTTCATTATTGAGACTCTATAGGTTCAGGTATATCCGTCACAAAATCTAATTTCGTGTCCATAATCTATCCACCCGTAGATTATGACGATCACGGATAATCTCGCTGAACCATACAGGTCGAGGTCATGGTAAATGTATAATTCATCCGTCACAGGTATCCGGATAAATCCCAGAGATATAGATGTAAACGTCAAATCTCTATCGGGACTATCCAGTCGACTATTCTATTAGCAATCTCAAAAGAATGTTTAGAACTAGCTTCTAAACTTTACCACGGGCCCATGGTTTTATCTGATTGCTAATCATATGGACTACCTATGCTCTGGTACACAGAACTGACGGATCCTATCTTGATACACATAGGACACTCTGAGGATCTATCTACACCCAACGAACAGGCGGAGGTCTGATCTAAATAGATCGGTGACGTGACTGCCGTCTAAGTGTAGAAGATGTCTCATGTGCCCACAATGGCTTCTCAAGTCTAAGAATCACAAGTGCTACTTAACCCAAGAAGATTCTTATTGACGCTGATGTACCATCCATTAAGAATCTTCGGTGAGTCGTTCAGTGTTTATCCGCTATAAACACCTACACGTCTATACTAGTCTCCAAGACTTATGGTTCATTGAGAAACCATTGGAGTCATATATTCTAGTATACGACATGTACCGGTCTCAACGGGTTTACTATACTGACCAAGTAGTGTAAACCTTGACCAGGAACTGTCTGAGAATGACAACGTCATGATACATCTCAATGTCCGTTGCGACGCTTTTGCAACTGTATCATGACTAATCATTCTAGAGTCATTACGTCTTTACCATATAGAAAGATAGATTATATTATAGAAACTGCATATATTATTCATAATAATAATGTTTTACAGAAGTATTTAACAGAAATACAACCGGGAATTGGCGCTCTGAGCACCAACCCCAACACATTATAAGTAGCAGTTCTTTAAGGCATGACATGGTTGGATTAAAAGATATGTACGGTTGATGTTGATGTCTGGCATGTTATATAAAGGTAACATTTTTTTTGTAAAATGCTAATGCATGATCTTATTTAAAGTTATATATACTAATGATGATCGTGAGTTGTATGTTTAACTTAAAATAGCGTATCGCATTGATGTCAGTTCATAAGGAAATGGTAAATATATATGTAGTCATGATTTGTAGTAGTGGATCAGGTAATTAATAGAGGTAAGATTTTTAACAGTCCGATTTGATGATATTTCAAGACAGTAAAAGAAAGAAACCTGTTATAAATGTGAAATCTAGATTTAGCTCAGACTATACAGAAAAAGTAAAGAAAAGATACAGAGTAGCGCAGCAGAAGTGGAATGGGTTTTCAACCTGTTGGAATGCAAAAATAGAACTTGACGTATTTGATATGAGAGATTAATACAGACTTTAATAAAAAAAGATAATATATTTAGTGTTTTTCAGATGAAAGTATTAATAACATGTAACGCGGGAATAGACGGATAAAAAAATTTATAAAGTTAATTTAGATTTGTTAATATCTGCATAGTTACTTACTGAGTCATTACGACTCACACCTTTTCCGTTGTCAGATTTGCAGGTTAGTAGCAGTAGTTCAGTGAAGACTTTGAAGACGGTGGATCACCCCAGTTGCAGTCGAGGAAGTCTTTGAGTCCTGGGTCGAGTTGGGTCGTCACTGCTTTATGTTTTGTAATTGCATTTGTATTCCAGTTATATAAGTAATGTAATAGCTTAGTTTTAGTTTTGAGTTGTGGCCGGAGGCCAAGTTTTATATTTTGTTCTTGAGTTCAGGCCTGAGGCCTTGATGTTGTGTTTCCGGCCTGAGGCCGAGATGATTGGGCTCTTGTTGTATTTCGGATGCTGGCTACTGGCCAGGTTACATGATGTTACGAATACATCATGCCGAAATTTCGTCAGAAATAGAGGCTTATGGAGATGGGTCCTCCTGTCTCCTGCCGGTAGCATCCTGGCCTAGGCGGGATGTTACAAAGTTGGTATCAGAGCATGGTTTAAGATTCGGAGTCAGTAGTATGGTCTCGAAGTCAGTGACTGCAATTGTGGGGATCCAGCTGTCGGAGATTGTCTTAAGTTTGGTAAAGACCACGTAGGTCTTTGTATGTATCTTATATGATTGTTTGAGGTGATTTGATTCTTTTATTCTGTGCTTTGTTTGTTTGATATGGGTCCATGGGTGGCTCATTTATTGTGCATATATTAACTATCTCCGTATGGGATGAGATTAGATTAAGTTGAGATAGTACTCTTATGCCCTAGTTAGTCAGAGATTAGTAAGAATGAGATAGTACTAGTATAGGGCCCTAGTGAGGCCAGAGGATTCGAGATTAGAACCAGAACAGTACGGCTAGAGATAAGAACCAAATTAGTATAGTCGGAGTTGAGAATCAG
The DNA here is from genome assembly GCA_019454045.1 of Zanthoxylum bungeanum. NCBI lineage: Eukaryota > Viridiplantae > Streptophyta > Magnoliopsida > Sapindales > Rutaceae > Zanthoxylum > Zanthoxylum bungeanum. The sequence goes on from SKCR01017676.1 coordinate 43,098, forward strand.
ACCAGTATAGCCAGATTAAAGCCATAACTGAGCTATTATGGAATCTAGTTTATAGATAATGGCTAGTTTACAGTTGAGACAGAGAAGTGATATCAGCAGAGTTTAGAAAAGGATAGCTTCTGCATACTCGACCGAGTTTTGGTTTGGGCAGTTACAAGGATAGAGAAATTTCGAGGACGGAATTTTTATAAGGAGGGGTGAATGTAACATCCCGGATTTTCAGAACTACTTCAGAAGATTCCCGGACGGCTGTTTTAGTCTCGGAGCATGATGATGATGAATAATAAGAGTTTAAGCGATGTCTTATGGGTTGAAATATTAGATTATGAATTTTCGTCGCGTCGGAAAATGAGGAGGATCAAAAGTTAGTTACGCGATTTTCGTAAAACGCGTAAAGTTTGTTGTTCTGGTCACGAAGAGAGCAAACTAACTCCGATCGAGCTGATTTTTAGACCATCGGACTCGTTTTTCCGAGACGAACAACTTTCATGTTGAACAATATTTGAGAATCGCATCAGAAAGGCTCCGAAATTGCGATATTGCAGAAGACTCTAGAACATGGGCTGAATTGTAATTTCGCAGGGACTAAAATGATATTTGCCAGATCATTATATAAAGCCTCAAAGTTTACTTAAATTGCAAAAAAATCAAAATTCCCCAAAGCCCCAAATTCGACCCCCCTCACGCTAATTTGGAGATGTGGTCACGCCGGCGGCTTGCCGGCCACCGCCGTCCGGCGCGACCACCCAGATCGAGAGGCCCGGCCACCGTGCAGCTGATGGTGGCCGGCGTTGGACCTATATCGCCGGTGAACGGCGGCAGAAGGAGAGATAAGGGCACGACCTTCGTTGTTTCGATCCCGGCTCGTCGGTTCGTTTCACGGCCCGAGCCACCTACCAAATCGAAGCCCTCGACGAGTACTACGAGTGTGTGGAGTCGGTTTTGCCGAACAACGGCCGGAATCACGCGAAACGAGAGAAGAAGGTTCGGTGAACAGTAAACCCATGTCGAACGGTAGCTCCGATCGGAATTCCGTCGACACCAGCGCGCTCGTATGGCCGGTGGGAGTCCGAATATGGCCTCGGAATTTCGGTACGACTCTCCGTTTAGAATTTGATATTTCAAAGTATATAGTTATATATTCGGATTGTTCCAGTAGTTCCGTAGTGTAATAAATGAACATGAATTGAATTGGATATGTCTTAATATGCTAAAATGATAAATGTGGTAGAATCCGGGAAGGATCGGATGATATATGATCGATCCGGTAGAATTAGCGAGATTCCGGTAAAACGGCATTTCTCGCGCGACTGAGCGTAGATGTTCGTAAATATAGTTATGATGTAATTATGGTATAGCGAGGGTAATTTGGTAATTTTGAATTAGTTCGGAGGGTTCGAGACCCTTCCATAGCGTGTGCGGAAACTTTTCCGCAAGTTTTGCCGCAAACACGTAAAATGAGAATTTGACCCATCTAGCTATTTCAGAATAGCAAGTGAGCATGAATTAGAGTAATAAAGTTTAGATCGTAGTATCAGAGTCGTTTCGGGTGTTCGGGGGAAAGCCCGTAGTTGTTTTAGATAAGTTGGAAGTTTCCGCAAATAGCGGTATTAACCTTGTGTTGTTGTTTGTTTCCCAGATCGGACCCGGATCGCGGGCACTCGCGTAGCCAGGTAAGTAACTCATGCTTTGGTTACTTAAGAAGTTATCGTTGTACGAAAGTAATATTATAATAAAGTTACATATATATAATCCTATGCAAGAAACTAGTATGTATATATATATATATAGAGATGATCGTAGAAGAAAGAAGTTAGTGAATTTGTACAGAGACATAGATAAGAGCAGGTAATTATAAGTAGAGATATAAGTTAAAGATAAACGGTAGCATTCAGAAGTAAATAGAGACATACGTAGGTTTAGACCAGTATATATATATATATAGATGTAGCAGGTGAATGATACCAGATTCGTGAATATAATTTAATTGAAACCTGGGTATGGGGGGTTTGTAGAAAAACTACGCCCTAGGGAATGAGACTAAAGCTATCAATAAGATAAATATAGATATATTAAGGACAAACTAGATTATGTGTTAAATCAGGAATGTTGGAAATAGCTAGAAAGTTTATGTAAAAAGTATAACATTAATGAGTGTGTCATTACATAAGAAACTTGGTATATAAGCGATGGGTGTAATAGCTTAAAAGCGACAGTATAAAGGGATAAATATAAATTAGTAAGTATGAGTTTTGTGTGATAATATTTTAATAAATGTTTAAATAAACATAGAGTGGATGTGTTTATGATAATTTGTAAAAGAGTTTATGAACTGAGAATTTAATATTTGTATATATGCGATGTTTGTCGTATTAGAACAAGTTGGATGATGTGTGTATGCATAACTGTGGGAATGATGATATTAGATTTATGTTTGATTGATAAAAGTATATGAGCATGTATATGTACATATATGACTTCATAAGGAAGCATAGATAGTTTAGAAAGAAACACGGAGATGCATATATATATATATATATATATATATATATATATATATATATATATATATATATGTGTGTGTATGAATGTAAGATGAGTTTAGCATGCTTAGTTTGAACAAGCATTTTGTCGATATTTAAACATATAGTTAGTAAGGTCATAACTAGAGTAGAGAGAAACATGAGAATGTATGTATGCATGTTCATGTGTGCGTGTGTTTAAGTTTTTTTATCAGATGAGAAAACGATAACCATGTTTTCAACAATTTCAAATGTTTTAAAGAAAGATTTCAAATGCTTTTGAAAAGACTCGTATTTCAGAAAATGTTTCTTTCTACAGTTTGAGTTACAAATTATGGTTTTATGGTTTTCGGGGCATGAGGTAAAAACTCACCCCAGTGTGTAACTACAGATATAGCTGGAATTGACGGATACAGATAGCATGTGCACATACTGAGGACTGAGGGGATGCTCTCAGATCCTCCAGATGGGCTAGGAGGATGGCGAGATATCACGCCCCTAGACCCCCAGATTATGAGACAGTTGTGGCATGCTTTGGGGGACGGCGAGACGTAACGCCCCAAAGTCATGGTTTTGCACTTCTGCCTCCAGATAGGCGTATAGGGGGACGACGAGACGTAACGTCTCCATGCGTCAGTTTTTCTACAGATACCCAGGCACCAGTTTTCAGAAAGGAGTTTCGAAATATCTAGTTTTCAGAAATACAGTTTTCAGTTCAAACATAGATTATAGTTTTAAACATAGTTTCAGTTTTCTTTAGAAACAGATCTCAGTTTTCAAAAATAGTTTTCAGTCTTCAGTTACAGCTTTCAGAAAGAATTCTTTAGAAAAGAAAGTTTTTCAAAAGTGTTGATTTTATAAGGAATGATTTACAATTTCTGTTTATAATCATGCATTCTAGTGAGTTATTTGTGACGCATATATTTGATGTAAATGCATTATGGCGTTGGTATCTTTTGCACGTAGTTCTTCATAGAACATTATAAGTAGCAGTTCTTTAAGGCATGACATGGTTGGATTAAAAGATATGTATGGTTGATGTTGATGTCTGGCATGTTATATAAAGGTAACTTTTTTTTTGTAAAATGCTAATGCATGATCTTATTTAAAGTTATATATACTAATGATGACCGTGAGTTGTATGTTTAACTTAAAAGAGCGTATCGCATTGATGTCAGTTCATAAGGAAATGGTAAATATATATGTAGTCATGATTTGTAGTAGTGGATCAGGTAATTAACAGAGGTAAGATTTTTAACAGTCCGATTTGATGATATTTCAAGACAGTAAAAGAAAGAAACCTGTTATAAATGTGAAATCTAGATTTAGCTCAGACTATACAGAAAAAAGTAAAGAAAAGATACAGAGTAGCGCAGCAGAAGTGGAATGGGTTTTCAACCTGTTGGAATGCAAAAATAGAACTTGACGTATTTGATATGAGAGATTAATACAGACTTTAATAAAAAAAGATAATGTATTTAGTGTTTTTCAGATGAAAGTATTAATAACATGTAACGCGGGAATAGACGGATAAAAAAAATTATAAAGTTAATTTAGATTTGATAATATCTGCATAGTTACTTACTGAGTCATTACGACTCACACCTTTTCCGTTGTCAGATTTGCAGGTTAGTAGCAGTAGTTCAGTGAAGACTTTGAAGACGGTGGATCGCCCCAGTTGCAGTCGAGGAAGTCTTTGAGTCCTGGGTCGAGTTGGGTCGTCATTGCTTCATGTTTTGTAATTGCATTTGTATCCCAGTTATATAAGTAATTTAATAGCTTAGTTTTAGTTTTGAGTTGTGGCCGGAGGCCAAGTTTTATATTTTGTTCTTGAGTTCAGGCCTGAGGCTTGATGTTGTGTTTCCGGCCTGAGGCCGAGATGATTGGGCTCTTGTTGTATTTCGGATGCTGGCTACTGGCCAGGTTACATGATGTTACGAATACATCATGCCGAAATTTCGTCAGAAATAGAGGCTTATGGAGATGGGTCCTCCTGTCTCATGCCGGTAGCATCCTGGCCTAGGCGGGATGTTACACCATTGTGGGCACATGAGACATCTTCTACACTTAGATGGCAATCACGTCACCGATTTATTTAGATCAGACCTCCGCCTGTTCGTTGGGTATAGATAGATCCTCAGGGTGTTCTATGTGTATCAAGATAGGATCCGTCAGTTCTGTGTACCAGAGCATAGGTAGTCCATATGATTAGCAATCAGATAAAACCATGGGCCCGTGGTAAAGTTTAGAAGGTAGTTCTAAACATTCTTTTAGAGATTGCTAATGGAATAGTCGATTGGATAATCCCCGTAGAGATTTGACGTTTACATCTATATCTCTGGGATTTATCCGGATACCTGTGACGGAGGAATTATACATTTGCCATGACCTCGACCTGTATGATTCAGCGAGTTTATCTGTGATCGTCGTAATCTACGGGTGGATAGATTATGGACACGAAATTAGATTTCGTGATGGATATACCTGAATCTAGAGAGTCTCAATAATGAAACATACTCGTAGAGCACTAGAGCAACATATATAAATAATATTGATTATTTATAAAGTCGTTTAAAGGTTAAACGCAAGATACGTGCTAAAGGGACCCGATAGTCATTTGCTTAATTATTGTGTATTTACATTTAATACTTGATTAATTTAAATACACATTAATTAATAGTCAAATTGAGATATTTGACTTATATCCTAAATGAATATATGTTTTTGATATTTAATGTAAATATTATACATATATTTAATATATTTGTATTTGATTAATTAATTAATTATTTAATTGTTAAATGATTAAATTAATTAAAATATAAATATCTTACATTAGGATATTTGATTTAAATGATTATGTTTCCATTGTTGACTTAATATAAATATCAGTAAACTGTTTTTTAGATATTTATATATAAAGTTAGACAAATTCAAGTGAAATGAAATTGAAAATAATTTGGTATATATGTATACACATTTCGGCCAAGGCAATTTTTTGCCCTAGTATAAATTATTTTCATTTCATTTCATTTTATAAACCTAATACACTTTACAAGAAACTCCATTAAATAGAAAATCAAAGAAGCTTGTGAAGAAGAAAAGGAAAACAAAAGAAAAGCTTGGATTTAGTAAGTTTTTCCAACTTGCTATTAGATAAGAAAAGGTTCCTTTTGATCTAGGCTATAACATATGATGTTCTTAAGTTATTCCTTTCTTTATTCTTTGTGTTTGGATGATGAAAGTTTTGTTGGAAGTGTTGAGCATGTGTGATGAAAGAAGTTTGTGACTATTGTAGTTGTAAGCAATTTTGTAATTGATGCATGTTATATGGTCCGTCTTGTCAATACGGTTTATAATACTTCTTTGTGACTACATCCGAGACCGTGCCTCTGCTGTGAGGGTGTAGCCGATAAAGATTTATTTATACCGGATGTATATCAAATACTAGGTAAATTCAAGTGAAAACGGAATTCTGAACGTGCCCTAGCTGTCAGGATTACGCAAGTAACTTGAGTTTATCATTGATGAGTTTAACCTTGGTACGTCTCCTTGTGGGCCTGCCTTTGCAGCGACAATGAGAAACGACCAGGACCGTAAACCCAGGAGTCATTAGAGAATGATTGACAAATGAGTTGTCTACCTGATGAATATACGTAGGCGAGACCGTGCCTCTGCTGTGAGCCGAAATATATTCACGGGATCCACCTTTCACTATTTGTATTTAATTTAATTATTCAATCTATGTATTATGTTTGGGGATTACAGTATTGCATGATTTAGTGGGAGAGGCATATTAGATTAAAAATCCATGATCTAGTTTATGCTTTTGATATTATATGAAACTGCTTTATTTCTGCTAACCGTTTTTCGTGATCTATATGATAGATTTGCGATGGCGGCACCATCCACTAATCATTTTGCGTGTATGCTTGATACGAACAAACTAAAAGACGCTGATAATTTTGCAGATTAGGAACTGGATTTGAGGATTGTCATCGATTTAGAGAAACTGGGATATGTTCTTGAGGGTCCAATGCCTCTTGTTGTGGCAGAGGATGCCACTCCGGAAGAACGTGAAGTCTTCCAGACTTGGAAGGATGATGACTTAAAAGTTAAGTCATACATCTTAAGTTCGCTGACACCGGGACTCAGGAAACAGTACTATGGTATGTCAAATGACTATACTATGATGACTCGTTTGAGACAATCATTTGAGAACCAGGAACACGTGGTTGTTCACAAGGTCGCAATGGAACTGTTCCATGCGCGATTGGATGAGGGGCAAGCTGTTAGCCCACATGTTCTCCAGATGATTGATTTGATTGATCAACTGAGACAACATGATCTCGTTCTGAATGAATTCCTTGGAAGGAGTGTCATTCTTGGTTCACTCCCAGCTTCTTATCGCCAGTTTGTGATGTATTTCAACATGAACAGGACTATATGTACCTACCAAGAGCCACATAGGATGTTGCTCACGGCGGAAGAGGACCTGAAGAAGGGAGTACCGACTCACCCTCCAAGACCTACTTCTCTTTCTACTTCTTCCCAAGGATGGTCCAACGGAAAGAAGAATGAAGGAAAGAAGAAGAAGGCATTTGGTCATCAACCACAAGCAAAGATAGCGAAGCCCAAAAGGGCTTCTGAAGACAAATGCCACCACTGCGGCAAAGTCAGGCACTGGAAGAGGAATTGTCCTGATTACATTGCCCAGCTGAGGAGAGACAGAGCATCTACATCAGGTACTTTTTTTTTCCAGTTATTGATTTATCTTTGGCTTGTGAAGCCGTTACATCCAGCTGGATTTTAGATTATGCTTGTCCTATTCACATTTGCAATTCGTTGCAGGTGCTGAAGGAAAGTAGAAAGCTGAAGCCTGGACAGATGCAGTTGCGTTTTGGGAGTGGAGACTCTTTGGATGCAGTTGCAGTTGGAGTGTGCGGGGTCTCATTACCGAATGGGACGCTTTGTTAAATGAATGCCATTTTGTACATGGATGTGTAGCTAATATTATGTCACTTTTTGTATTGGATACAGAAGGCTATTGTATTAATATTAAGAATAGTTCTTTATATTTATATGATAGAAATAATATTCAGATCCTTTGTTGTCCAAACCAGCATGGTCATTATACATTGCAAACTTCAAATATATTAAATACTGGAATTAATAAACGTAGTTTACCCTGTAATTAATAATACTGAACTTTGGCATATGAGACTTGGTCACATTGGCGTTAAGCGCCTTACCTAATTGGTTTAGGAATGGTTTGATACCAGATCTTACCATTGAATCCTATCCAACTTGTGAATCCTGTATTCAGGGTAAGATGACCAAAGCCCCATTTTCTGGTGTTGGACACCGTGCCACCAACTTACTGGAACTCATACATTCTGATATATGTGGTCCACTAAGTCAAACTGCTCACAGTGGTTATTCGTACTTCGTTACCTTTACCGATGATTTGTCACGATATGGTTATGTCTATTTGATGCGACATAAATCAGAAACCTTTGAAAAGTTCAAAGAATTCCGAAATGAAGTAGAAAAACAGACTGGTAAATATATTAAATGCCTACGATCTGATCGAGGCGGCGAATATATGAGTGGTGAGTTCATGGATTATATGAAGGAGAATGAGATTCTCGCTCAATATACTCCTCCAGGTACCCATAGCACAATGGTGTATCTGAGAGGAGAAATCAGACTTTATTGGATATGGTCCGATCAATGTTGAGTTTCACAGATTTGCCCTATTACTTATGGGGCTACTCTCTCTTAACAGCCGCACATCTTTTGAATAAGATTCCTTCAAAGGCTGTTCCTACGACACCGTATGAGATATGGTTCGGTAGGAGACCAAATCTTAATTATATTAAGGTTTGGGGTTGTCCTGCCTATGTCAGGGTGACTCAGCAAGATAAGCTTTCGCCTCGAGGGCAAAAGTTTAGGTTTGTCGGATATCCTTCGAATACGAGGGGATATCTGTTATATGATACCGAGCATCGAAATATGTTCGTAGCTGGCTTCGCAAAATTTCTAGAAGTAGAATTTTTGTGAGAAGGTGGTAATCATAGACAGATTGAGCTTGATGAAGTCCAACCTGAAAACAAAGAACCAATAGAGGAACCTGAAGTTCAAGTAGATGAAGGACCTTCAACACACACACTCCGTAGGTCGCAAAGGGTATCTAGACCTCCTGAACGCTTGTATTTGATACAAGAAAAGAGTCTGGATGTTCTCTTAGTTGAAGAGACAGATCTTTTCACCTATAGAGAATCGATGTTGGACATCGACTCCGTGAAATGGCAAAGTGCCATGAAATCCGAGATAGACTCAATGCATGAGAATCAAGTTTGGGAATTGGTTCCAGTTCCCGAAGGAATTGTTCCTATCGGTTGTAAATGGGTTTACAAGAGGAAGCGCGGGCCTGACAGTAAGGTTGAAACTTACAAGGCCCGACTGGTAGCAAATGGTTACACGCAACGACCTGGCGTCGACTATGATGAAACTTTTTCACCAGTTGCAATGCTCAAGTCTATTCGGATTTTGCTTTCTATAGCTGCGTATCTGTATGGGTTTTAGGGGCTAAATCCGGTAACGCAGCGGAAGCGGTGGAAAATCGTATTTTTCCGATTTCAAAAACTTTTTCTCGGATTATTAAATAAACATATTTATTTAATTATCCAATAATCAAATTATGAAATAAAATTCAAATGAATCATATTCAAGTGAATTTACTGAATTACCCTTATATGCTATTTTGTCCATTTTAGTCCGAAATTGATCTAATCAATTTTGAATGATTCTAAATCATTTCTAAGATGAACTTAGCATGTTCAAAACATCAAAACACCAAAGCAACCAAATCCCCCAATTTGACTCACTTGGCCGAATGCTCCCAATGGTGGGCAATTTGTGCATTTTGTCATTTCATGCATCAAAACACATCAAGATGTAGTCCAATGAATATGAAACTTTATATGCATCATATACACACCCAAATGCACAACATATATGAAAAGCCCCAAATTTGGAATTGGTCATGAACCCTAATTTTTCAATTTCTTCAATTGGACAAATTAGACCAAATTGGTTAAATCAATTACTTTAATCATGTTTCTTCCATCCAATCAAAGTCTCAACACAATGAAACAACTCAACAATCTAGGTCATCTAAGAGTGGGTCAACAACTCTAGATTAGTAACAAGGTTTCCAAAACCTTAAAAGAAAGCTTATAACTACAATAGTCACAATCTTCCTTCATCACACATGCTCAACACTTTCCCCAAACTTCCATCATAAAAAACACAAAGAATATAAGAAAGGAATAACTTAAGAACATCATATGTTATAGCCTAGATCATAAGGAACAATTTCTTATCTAATAGTAAGTTGGAAAAACTTACTAAATCCAAGCTTTTCTTTAGTTTTTCCTTTTCTTCTTCACTTGCTTCCTTGGTTTTTCTTTAATGGAATTTATGTCAAAGTGAATTAGGTTATCAAATGAAAATGAAATGAAAACTATAAATACTTGCTACACTTTTAGCCTTGGCCGAATTTGGCCAAGCCAAATGCAAGAATAATAATTTCAATTTCATTTGACATTTTATCTTATCCACTTAATAATATCTAAAACAACTTTATTGATATTTATTCAAGTCAACAAAAGCAACCAATAAAATAACCCTTATATTTATAAGGTCATGGCCGAATTTAACAAGAAATAAAGAAAAAAAGATATTTTCATTTTTCAAACAATTTTGAACAAAATCTTAAGAAGTCAAAATCAATTTGACAACCTTTTTCTTTAATGTAAAGTCAAACATTTACACTTATAATCATTCCTAACTTTATCATTTGGTAAGATATTTATATTTTAATTATATTAATCATTTAACAATTAAATAATTAAATAATTAATTAAATACAAATATCTCAAATATATGTATTATATTTACTTTAAATATCTCAAATACATATATTGATGATATGTGTCAAATACCTTTTTTGACTATTTATTAATGTGTATTTAATAATATCATTATTAAATACAAATACACATTAATTAGGAAATGACGGTTCGGCCCGTTCGCATGTATTTTTCGTTTAACGATTACGATTTATAAATAATCATCATTATTCATAAATGTTGCTCTAGTGCTCTACGAGTATGCTTCATTATTGAGACTCTCTAGATTCAGGCGTATCCGTCACGAAATCCAATTTCGTGTCCATAATCTATCCACCCGTAGATTATGACGATCACGGATAAACTAGCTGAATCATACAGGTCGAGGTCATTGCATACGTATAATCCCTCAGTCACAGGTATCCAGATAATCCCAGAGATATAGATGTAAACGTCAAATCTCTATAGGTATTACTCGTCGACGTATCTATTAGCAATCTCTAAATAACACTCAGAACTTACTTCCGATGTATACTGTGGCCACAGATTTAACAGACTGCTAAATATATATGGACTACCTATGCTCTGTACACAGAACTGGCGGATCCTATCTTGACACACACAGGATATCCTGAGGATCGATCCACACCCAACGAATAGGCGAAGGTCTGATCTAAATAGATCGGTGACGTGAATGCCATCTAAGTGTGGAGGATGTCTCATACATCCACAGTGGTATCTCAAGTCGAAGGACCACTATGCTACTCAACCCGAAAGATTCTTATTGACGTTGGTGTACCATCCATTAAGAATCTTCGGTGAGCCGTTACACGTCATACGAGTCTCCATAGACTCTGGTTCATTGGGATAAACCATCAGACCAGGTCTCGTATACGACTTACTTGGGCTCAACGGATTGACTAACCGACCTGGGTTGCAAATCTTGACCAGGAAACTATGTTTGATAATTTCATATAGCCGTGCACTTCCCAATGTCAATTACAAACTAACTTTGTAACTGTGTATTGCATTATATATTATCGGCCTTTGTCTAATATATACATATCACTAAACCACATTTAGTTTCAATCTGATCGTAATCAGATCGAATCCGTATATAAGAACTGTAGGTTTTCTATAATTAGTCCCAAAGAAAGATTAAGCCATAGAAATACAAATATCATACATGCAAAGCTTGAAGCATGGCGGAATCATACTTACTAAGCTTTGTGACGAATTATGAAGAGGATCCTTGAGTCTTCAAGGTGGATGTTTCGGCCAGAACAAGAATGTGAGAAGCTTCAATCTTCTAGTATTCCAAGCTCCAAGGTTGTTTCCCTATCACCTCATTTGATCCCTTATTGTGCTAGCAAAATGGAGAAAAGAAAACATTTTTCTCTGCCATGGATGAAGCTCACGGCGTGAGCAAGAAGAAGGAGAGGAGAGTGAGACTTTTCAATTTTCTTGTTCTCTTTTTGTTTCAAAACCGTGAGAGACCAAAATGAAAAGCAATGATGATATCATATACCAAAATGAATTTTTTAGATAAAAACCCTTCAAAAACCGTGAAAAGCTTTTTTCCTCCTAAAAATTCATTAAATGGCATCATCATCTTACATTGAGAATAGAGACAATGTATCATCCCATAAAGGTGACTAGATACATCCATCAACTAGTCGTTGTCAAGTGATGAGATATCGCGATGTGATTTGCGGATCCAACCCGTTTCAAAATACGAATGTGTCCGCAAACACTTTCGGGCTCGATTTCGCTAATTCCGAATTAACGCATTTCCGTCGCGACGAGAATTAAATAATTACGCCTAGCGAAATTACTATTCAGATCGCTAACGAATTAATTCTAAATTAATTCGTTTGCCCGAATTAAAATCCGAATTTAATTCCGCGTCGAAATCTAATTTCGTTTAATATATCGAATATATTATTTTATCGATTAATTCCAAATTAATCGATCTCTCTCTCTCTCTCATAATAAGGCATTTTATCCAAGATAAAGTTTCTCCGTAATTAATCCAAGATTAATAAAGTTCGAATCAAACATCATAGGTGAATCTTCAGGAAGCGACCCAAGAGATCTCCGGATATGTTGGCAGTAAATACGGTCGTCGGATAATCCGAACACGTACGTACCTCGTACTACGTTTTTACCGATTTACAAGACAAGGTTGGCTTCTAGCAAAGCGCCATGCCTACCCAATTCTCCAGAAATATTCTTACTGGAATATTAGATCTTTATCAAGCGTAGTATACCGTAGTATCGCGTACATCGATCCAGTATCGGACGATCACATGTTAGGCCTGGGGCTGGAAATGTGTCTGCCCCGCCCGTACGAAACATATATCGGACATCAAACAACTAGTCTCTTTAAATCGGACAATCCTGACCTGGTCATATTGTCCCGACGGTTGCAACCTTTTATAGAGTACTAGTTCTGTATCCTGCGTGATCATCATCTCCATATGTCTGAAGTGATACTTCCATCTTGACATCACATCCAGTACACTACGATTCTCGATAAACCCAGAAGAGGCGTACACAGAACCGGTTAAAGCCCCGAACCACCACAACCAAAGTTTACCGATTGTCGCAAGTACTAGCGATGCAAGTCTCAGGTTAAGACCATATACACCTACCCTGATGCGGCCTCCCATAGACACGCAGACATACTACCAATGGGATTCCGCGGGGTCTGTCCAGAGCGAAGCTGTTTTCCGTACCATCGGTAAAACACAACCTCCTATCGCACTTGCATAAGTATCCAATACTTAAATATATGAGAACTATGCCGTTGTGCCATCACAACTCGCACAAGTGCAATACTAGTCTATTCCGCATTATCGATGTCCGATCTCGATAATACTCCGACTAGGGATATTTAATGATTAAACCTTTTATATTGATACTGTCTCATATCATCTCAATACGGAACTAATCATATGGACTTTTGCCATTAATATATTAAAGTAAATAATTTTACAAAACGGCAAAAGGCAATTTCATTATCACATAGTTGATTTTGTACAATAATACAATATCATTTACAAAACAGTGACGCTATGGGTCATAATGTCTAACAATCTCCCACTTGGCCTATAGCCAGTCACTCAAGCATCTAATACCTGAACTATGTATATGTCGTTCAAACACTTGCTGAAGAACAGCCTTCGTCAGCGGATCTGCAATGTTGTCATCTGATGCGACCTTCTCGACCTTTACATCGCCACGATGTATAATCTCCCGAATCAGATGGTAACGCCGAAGAACATGCTTGGATCGTTGATGAGACCTTGGTTCCTTAGCTTGTGCTATAGCCCCGTTATTGTCACAATACAATGGCACGGGCTCAGCTGCTAACGGAACTACTCCTAATCCAATTAGGAATTTTCGGATCCAAACTGCCTCCTTTGCTGCTTCCGACGCAGCAATATACTCCGCTTCTGTTGTTGAATCGGCAACAGTATCTTGCTTGGAAGATTTCCAGCTCACTGCTCCGTTATTCAAACAAAAAATGTACCCTGATTGCGACTTGAAGTCGTCCTTGTCGGTTTGGAAACTTGCATCGGTGTACCCAGACACCTCAAGTTCTCCACCTCCATAAATTAAGAAAGCATCCTTAGTTCGTCTAAGATACTTAAGGATATTCTTAACTGCCATCCAGTGACCTTCACCTGGATCGGCCTGATAGCGACTGCACATGCTCAAAGCATATGACACATCAGGTCGCGTACATATCATGGCATACATGATCGATCCGACTGCCGAGGCGAACGGTATCCGACTCATGTTATCTCTCTCTTCTTTAGTCTTAGGACACATGTCCTTTAGACAGAAGGATACCACGTGACATTGGCATCAATCCCTTCTTGGATTGATCCATGTTGAATCGCTTCAACACTTTGTCAATATATGTACTCTGGGAGAGTCCAAGCAGCTTTCTAGATCTATCCCGGTAGATCTTTATTCCCAGAATAAAGGCTGCTTCTCCCAGATCTTTCATGGAGAATTTTAATGAAAGCCAAGCTTTCACCGACGTTAGCATGGGAATGTCATTGCCTATAAGCAATACGTCGTCGACATAAAGGACAATAAAAGTCAGTGCTCTCCCACTAACCTTCTTGTATACACAAGGGTCATCATCGTTTTGTACGAAATCATATTCTTTTATGATCTCATCAAAACGCTGATTCCATGACCGTGATGCTTGCTTCAATCCATAAATGGATCGATTTAACTTACAAACCTTGTTTGCAAGTCTAGGTACGATAAAACCGTCAGGTTGTTGCATATAAACATCCTCCAAAAGGTTTCCGTTAAGGAAAGCGGTTTTAACGTCCATCTGCCATATCTCGTAATCGAAATATGCAGCTATTGCAAGCATTATCCGAATGGATTTAATCATGGCAACGGGTGAGAAAGTTTCGTCATAATCAATACCATATTGTTGACGATACCCTTTTGCTACAAGCCTAGCTTTGTACGTTTGCACGTTGCCATCCATGTCGGTCTTCTTCTTGAAGATCCATCTGCATCCAATAGGCTTTACGCCTTCTGGTGCATCAACCAGTGTCCAAACTTGGTTGGCATACATGGAATCCATCTCGGACTTCATGGCATCTTGCCATAAAGCGGAATCAATTTCTGTATTGCTTCCTCATACGTAGTCGGTTCATTATCCTCAATAAGATTAATATCTACATGAGGCGAGATCAGGAACCCATACCTCTCAGGTACTGTCCTGACTCTCTCCGACCTACGCGGTCCTTGTGTATATGAAGATTGTGGTACAGACTCATCCTGGATGGTCTGTTTATGTTCCGTCGTTGATTCATTGCCAGGAACAGTATCACTACGATTTTCATCGAGCTCCACTTTCCTCCCACTTACCACTGCATCTAGGAATTCCTTCTCAAGGAAAAATGCATGTAGAGCAACAAATACTTTGTTCTCTTGTGGGTGATAGAAGTAATATCCTTTGGTTTCCTTAGGATATCCCACGAAAACATTTTATCTGATTTGGGTTCTAGTTTGGTACCTTCCAAACGTTTAACATATGCCCAGCATCCCCAAATCTTCAGGAAAGAGAAACCTGGTTTCCTCCCTGTCCATATCTCATATGGAGTCTGTTCAACAGACTTTGACGGAACCTTATTCAAATAAGTATTGCACTGTTTAATGCGTATCCCCAGAAGGATATTGGTAGCTCAGTGCGACTCATCATGGACCTTACCATGTCTAACAAGGTACGGTTTCTCCGTTCAGACACACCGTTTAATTGCGGTGTTCCAGGAGGAGTCCACTGTGAAAGAATACCATTTCTTTCAAGTAATCTTGAAACTCATAACTTAAGTATTCGCCACCACGGTCCGACCGCAATGTCTTAATACTCTTGCCTGTTTGTTTTTCTACTTCGTGTCGAAACTCTTTGAATTTCTCAAAAGTTTCCGACTTGTGTCTCATTAGATACACATAACCATAACGAGATGCATCATCCGTAAAGGTTACGAAGTAATGATATCCACCTCTAGCCTGGCTAGACATGGGCCCACATACGTCGCTATGAACGAGGGCTAACAGTTCTGTGGCACGTTCACCTTTACCACTAAAAGGTGATTTAGGCATTTTGCCTAAAAGACAAGATTCGCAGACATCATATGAATTAAGATCAAATCCGTCCAAGTACCCACTCTTCGAAAGTGTGGATATGCGAGTCTTGTTAATGTGTCCTAGACGACAATGCCACATGTAAGCTTCATCTTTTAGATTACTCCTTTTGAGCCTTTTGTTTGTTATTTTATGTTTAGGAGATTCATTTATATTCAAAATATAAAGGCCATTATTTGCAACAGCAGTGCAAATTTCTGCATCATTTTTATATAAATAACACCCAGTGTTTCTAAAACAAAAGTGTACCCATGCTGGGTTAACAAAGATACAGATATGATATTCCTAGTCAAACTAGGTATATAATAACAGTTCAAAAGTTTAAGCAAATGCCCCGAGGGCAATTCCAAAAAAAAGTCCCTACAGCCAAAACAGCAACTGGAGTTCCGTTTCCGACTCGTAGATCAACCTCCCCTGAAGCCAGCATCCTGCTATTCTGCAGATCCTGCAAATCAGTACATATATGAGCAGCACAACCAGAATCAAAAATCCAATTTTTAAAACTAGAAGTAGTCATATTTATCTCAATAACAAACATACCAGAGGCTAGTGCCTTGCCTGCCTTGATATCCTCCCTGTGTCCCTTGCCCATTCGGCAGTCACGTTTCCAGTGACCCTTCTTGCCGCAGTTGAGGCAGACATCTTGAGATTGTTCCTTGGCTTCCCAGAAGCTTTTGTCAACTTGCCTTTACCCTTTTTCTTATGTTTCTTCTTCCTCACCCTCCAGTAGCTTTGGGCCCAGCCTTTGGCCTCTGAGAGGTCGATGCAAAGTGCGCCTCGCGCTTGCCCCCTTTTTGGAGTTCTTTTTCAGACTCCTTCAAGATGGATAACAGCTCTCCAAGAGAGTCATCCGTGTCCATCAACTTATAGTTGATTATGATTTGTTTCCAAGAATCAGGAAGTGACTGTAAGATCAAATCTACGGTCAGCTCAGCCTCCAAGACTATTCCCATATTGGCCAACTCATCAATATCGGCGATCATTTGAGCCCCGTGGGCCTCAACTGATGCGCCTTCAGTCATTCGGGCGCGGAAGAGTTTCTTCACCAACTCGTACCTTCCATCCGCTTGTTGGAGCGGTGGAGATCTCGCAGTCTAGCCATCATATTATAAGGATCCAAGTCCCTATTCTGGCGACGAAAGTGCTGAGTCATCGAAGCTAACATAATAGCCTGAGCTGTGTCACAATCATTGCTGTGAGTTTTCCATAACTCCAGCTCAAGTGGGTCAGTGGGCTTAGGCGGGAGAGGTGTCTGTATAGTGTACAGCATCCTCTCAGCCCCAAGGACTATCCTCAGGTTCATTTCCCAATCAGCGAAGTTTGTGCCCTTAAAGACATTGTCACCCATGATGATGTCTCGGACATTTACCTTGCTTGCCATCTCAACTACGATAGTCCAACTATCTAGTTAACGATAAAATGGGTACAGCTCAAACTGTTACAAGAAAAAATAACAATGAATTAGTCCAACTAATTTTAATTAATTAAACGAAATAATTTTGAAAGACGCGTAAGGCTAAGTATCTGAATGAAATTGCAAATTCAATACTAGCCTCCCACTATTTTTATCAAGTCTCTAACCCTCTGTTGAGAACTCGGGAAATCCTATTTCCTAGTGGGCTAGGATCCCGTTAAATAACACACAACCTTGACTTTGGCCAACAAGCTGTATGCTATTTAACTAGGTAGATCTCAAAGATCAATTGGATCCCATCCAATTCCTAGATCCGGTTAGGTGGACATCCAAGTCCAAAACATATGTATATTTACTTATGCCAATGTATCTAATACATTTTCCTAACCATATCCTCCGAATCATCTAGGCCTTGGCTTTGGCACAACAAACCTAATGATTCCAGTTAAGCGGGACCCATTGACAAGGAAAGTTTCGTAATCAATGTCGTTGGACAAGAAGTGATCTTGACTTTGGCCAACAAATCACAACTTGGACAAGACACCGATGTGGAACAAAACTCTCATGATTCAAGTACATCCTCAATTGACAAAGGTCTTGACTTTGGCCAACAAACCCATGCCAATTTTGGATCTTGAACAAGAATCATTCAATGGAAGGATAATCGCTTAATATAAATTGAGGGATTTTTGCGTAATTGGCAACCAATTTATTATCTTTGTTAGGTCTCATCATCATACACCCTTAAGCATGCTTCTAAAACATCATAAAGTGCGAAAAGTAAATTAATAGTGATATACAGATGGATATATAAAACAACTTGTTCCTAGAACAAATCACTCCCTTTCCTCTCCCCGCTAGCAATATTCTACTTCTACCCAATTACATAATACAATAAGAGAAACCTCATTTACATTGAGGGGAATTAGGTGAGAAGAGAATACAAAGAGATAAAAGAGATAAGGCTGGACACGCAGGTCCAATTTATAAATTCTAAATTTACAATAATTTCTAAAATTACCCTTTCCCTTCTAATATCCATCCGATATACACTATTCATTCATCACATACATATATATTCATTCAAGACATGCTATACAACCAATCAAATCCAATTAATTAGTCTTTGTTTAAGTGATCATCCAATGTTCAAACAACGGTTTGATTTTGCGCGAGTCCAACTCGTTTGAGAATAAGTACATAAGGTACGAATTCACGAATTATATCGAACTACCCGTTAAATCCAATTTAAGTCGTATTCAATTTATTTCAATTCCAAATTAAAATTATTTACACTTTTAATGTGCTTTAAAGACTTAGATTCTAAATCTAATCTAATTGGGTCTCCAAGCCCAACTAACATCCAATGTTTGTTTAATTAAAGTCCGATGGGCTTTCAATTGATTTATTAAGGCTTGGGTTTGGTCAATGTGGGTCAAACCCAATTACCAAGCCCAAATAAGGAATCACCCTTAAGTGCCATAAAATCAATTTCAAGCCCATAAGGCCCAATTAAACATTAAAGCCCATTTTACTATATTTGGACTTAATGGAGTGATTTAAGCCCAAATTGGATCCATCTTTTTGGCTCAAATCTACTTGGCAACCAAGCCCATTATGCCCAAATATAATAATACAAGCCCAATTATACAATTAAGCCCATTAATTAAATTTTAATATTCCAATTTTAAAATTCAATTAATTAAAGTGTAAATCCATGATTAATTCATTAAACCAAATATTTCAAAAAACATCAATTTAATTTATTAATCATCACATGTTCAAAACACATGTCCAACATTTATTTGAACAAAAAATCAAGTCCTTTAACATGCCTTATTGCATTCGGCCAAGAGGGATTTTTGTTCGATTTGTTTTTTTCAATCCAATTGAATCACTAATCTAAATCCCGTATACGTTTTTAAGTCATCTAATGAACTTAAACAGAAAAATTAATCCTTGCAGGACCCCATTTTCGGTCAAAGCAACAATTTTGGGGAAAAATCATCCAATGCATTTTTCTCAAAATTGATCATGCATTACATCATATATCATACATATAATCATGCTTAAGTCATCTAATGAACTTGTGCATGAAAAATCCAATCCATTGGAAGCACCTCCACATTCGGCCAAGACAACATTTTGGGGAAAAATCATCCAATGCATTTTTTCTCAAATTGATCATGTAATATTCATATAACATACATATAAGCATACTTAAGTCATCTAATGAACTTGTGCATGCAAAAATACAACCCAGTGGAAACCTCACATTCGGCCAAAGCAACCATTTTGGGGAAAAATCATCCAATGCATTTTTCTTAAATTGATCATGTAATATATCATATAACATACATATAAGCATACTTTAGCATCCAATTTCACAAGACATGCTTCAATCAATTTTCCCAAATTAACCCTAATGTATTTCATGCTTAAACATGGCTCCATGATACCATTGTTGGTTTCTATAATTAGTCCCAAAGAAAGATTAGCCATAGAAATACAAATATCATACATGCAAAGCTTGAAGCATGGCGGAATCATACTTACTAAGCTTTGTGACGAAAATGATGAAGAGGAATCCTTGAGTCTTCAAGGTGGAAGTTTTTCGGCAAGAACAAGATGTGAGAAGCTTCAAATCTTCTAGTACTCCAAGCTCCAAGGATGTTTCCCTATCACCTCCTTTGATCCCTATTGTGCTAGCAAAATGGAGAAAAAGAAAAATATTTTTCTGCCATGGATGAAGCTCACGGCGTGAGCAAAGAAGAAGGAGAGTAGAGTGAGACTTTTCAATTTTCTGTTCTCTTTTTGTTTCAAAACCGTGAAGACACAAAATGAAAAGCAATGATGATTATCTATACCAAAATGAATTTTTTAGATAAAAACTCTTCAAAAACCGTGAAAAGCTTTTTCCCTCCTAAAAATTCATTAAATGGCATCATCATCTTACATTGAGAATAGAGACAATGTATCATCCCATAAAGGTGACTAGATACATCCATCAACTAGTCTTGTCAAGTGATGAGATATCGCGATGTGATTTGCGGATCCACCCGTTTCAAAATACGAATGTGTCCGCAAACACTTTCGGGCTCGTTTCGCTAATTCCGAATTAACGCATTTCCGTCGCGACGAGAATTAAATAATTACGCCTAGCGAAATTACTATTCAGATCCTAACGAATTAATTCTAAATTAATTCGTTTGCCCGAATTAAAATCCGATTTTAATTCCGCGTCGAAATCTAATTTCGTTTAATATATCGAATATATTATTTTATCGATTATTCCAAATTAATCGATCTCTCTCTCTCTCCTAATAAGGCATTTTATCCAAGATAAAGTTTCTCCGTAATTAATCCAAGATTAATAAAGTTCGAATCAAAACATATAGGTGAATCTTCAGGAAGCGACCCAAGAGATTTCCGGATATGTTGGCAGTAAATACGGTCGTCGGATAATCCGAACACGTACGTACCTCGTACTACGTTT